>LR749833.1:0-37500 GCA_902729485.2 Mus minutoides | reverse complement strand
ATTCGAGAAACCCTGTCTCGAAAAACCAAAAAAAAAAAAAAAAAAAAAAAGAAAGAAATTCCACCAGAGACTGGACACAGGCTAGGAAGTAACTGACTGTCTTCTCAAATGACGTCCCAGCCGCCCAAAAAGTCACACTTCTAAAAACTTTTGTCAAACTTGACAGAAATTGGCACTTCCCTTTCTTCTCCTCAACCTGGAAAAGGTTTTCTGCAGTTCTCCCTGACGCATTTTGGAGGAAGTTACGATTAATAAAACCAAACAAACACACAGATATCATGCACTGCCCACCATGGCAGACCATATCCTCAAACTGTGAGTCATAGTAAAGTCTACCTTCTTCCAACAACCAGAAAATGAAAACTCCACAGCAAACCAGCCTGGAATTATGTATTTGATAATATTTATTAGGGTTTAGTACTTAATAAGCTTAGGAGAAGTTTAACAGGAGAAGAAAGTTATCCATATACTCTCTTGGCTTCTTTTTACCGCTCGTTTTCTTTTATTGAACTATGTATAAGCTTTGTACAGCTCCCCGAGGTGAGCCACCCCAGACCTTATCTAGAGATTTGTGTCTTTTTTGTAGTTTCCTTTATCTTTTGAGATAATAATTGTAAGGATGGCTAAAACAGTCCTAAGGAATTATACTATTAACGATCTACCTAAAAAAAAACATCTATAGGTTTTTGCATATACATCTACATGGATAGTTCAAATGAAATTTTCCCATCTGAGCTGACAGTGCTCCCTCCAAGAGCCAAAGACTGTCTAATAAAAACCCCAACAGCAAGCATAACCTCCCCCCCTTTTCCAGCTTTCTTTCTCAGTCTCTCTCTATTTTCTTTGTTCATTCATTCATTCATTCATTCATTCACTTTTACATCCAAATCTCGGTTTACCCTCCCGTCTCTCCCCACATTTCCCCTTTCTCTATCCAATCCTCCTCCAGAGAAACCCCCTTTTCAATAATTAACACTCAGGGGATTCCTAAAACATCACAGGCTATTGGCCTTGCTTGACTCCCAGAGATGGAAGATTAGTCCCATTCCTGAAGACACCGTGCATTTCAAAGGTAGTCAGGGCCCAGAAGTCCTTGAGCTGGAACTAACCTCAAAGCCTCCTGTGACTTGTGTCACATCAGACCTTGAGAAAATTAATGAGCTATCTTCTAGGTGATACTGATTTTTATTTAAAAGAGCCTACACTAATCCTCAATAGTGTTTTCACATACATTGAGTTAACATCACCTACTACAAAGTTGATAGTTTCAACATTCATTGTTAGAAGAGAAAACCAACCAAGCAAACAAAAACACCTCAGGGTTTCCTAGATCTTACAATCTGATAACACATAATACGATTTGGTTATCTGCTTCCAGGACTGAGATTCAGAAATTAAAATGGGGCATGTACTGCTTGTAGACACCCATTGGGTAGGTGAGATGTTAGCCATGAGAGAGCTGCACCCATACAGTGCTCTCAGCTAGGCCCTTTGCATGACTCACTGTGATATGTTTGGGTGGAACTTGAGCCTAGGCAGACAATTATTTATCCTTGTTGTGTAATTTTCCCTTATGGCTGTGTCTACACAGCACCCCGCAAAACTAGCAACTTGGCAGTTGTCTTGCTAATTTTATCAATGCAAATGGCTGAACTACATAATTCAGGACAGAAAATCCTAAGTCTGTATATATTATCACAGACTTGGCATGTGATGATTCATAAAATTACAGTAAATTGTTCATGTAATTAGTGAAAGCTGGGGGAGCCTTTTGGATGATGAAATCTCCCTCAGCTCCTCCTTCCCTGGGAGAACAATGGAAGATGGAGGTTCCGTGCCTTGCCTAAAGTCACAGTAACAAAGCAGAAAAGAGGGATTCTTCCTTAGCACTCACCATCCCAGGAGTGAGTGGACTCTAATGCTGATTTTATTTTATGTCTCTCCCCTGTAGTCTTAAATGTACTGTATATCTCTATTGCTTCCATCTTTCTCTACCTCCATTCCTGTTTTCCTTTGTGACCTACAAGGCAATTCAATATAATCTTGCTTTAAGATCTATCAAAAGTAATCTCCCAGTCTCTGGAGGCTTACAGAGCCGGTATTGAGAATTACTGCTTTATAAAATGTCAGTGTTATGCTCAGTTTGTAGGAGGCAAAGTGGAAATCCTACACAGAGAAGGGGGAAAATATCAGGACCTCTAAATGAGTTCATTGGGCTGAATAGTAACTATGGATTATGCTACATTTTATAAATTAAATAATAAGTTGCTGAATGGTCAAAGTCCAGAAGTGGTTAAAATTATTACAAATGCTGTCATAGCTACGAATCCATAAGAGATCATTTTTATGTCCTGTAAAAGAGGAAATAAAAATGAATACCATTCCTTTATCAGTCACCCCCTCCAGATACCAGTGGTAGCAGAACATTACAAAACCAACTGTGAGGGTTTAACCCAATTTTGAAGTTAATTTAAAAAACATTATTATAACAAGCAAAACCCATAAAAGACATTTGTATTATAAGCTTACACGTGGGTAAATAGATGCAATCCCCACCTCTTACTGGGACAATTCATTCTGTACTCATTGTGTGCTTTGGTTTCCTGGGGCTTGTCAAATTATAGTGCTGCTTTTGAGTAAAAGAATTGCTTTAGGAATCAATGTTATTCACTGGAACACAATCAGAATTGTATTGGAAAAGTAATATTAGTATTTGTAGCGATTTTTTTCTTTTTAGTCACAGTCTCCAATCTCTTATATGTAGTGACAGAAGATTACAGCTTTGGCCATTTGAGGATATTAGGAGAATAATCAGCAAAAGAATAAAGATTCCTGGAGTCTGAATGTTATCTAGGACAGAATCATTAGGTCCATTATTTAAAGTGCAATTTGAAAATTTATCCCTCAAGCTGAGCATGGTGGCTCATACCTGTAATTCCAGAACTAGGGAGGCTAATGAGGAGGACTTCCAGGAGCTGCTGACCAGTTTGGGCTACAGAATGAGGTCCTGCCAAAATAAGAAAGAAAACCAAACCAAACCAAATCAAAACAATGAAACAAATGAGGAAGAAAGTCATCCTTCTCTCTTTCTTTATTCAATGTTGACACTCCAATAAAGCCATACATTGGGAAGAGAGGCCCCTTGGTCTTGCAAACTTTATATGCCTCAGTACAGGGGAACGCCATGGCCAAGAAATGGGAGTGGTTGGGTAGGGGAGTAGGGCGGGGGGAGGGTATAGGGTACTTTCGGAATAGCATCTGAAATGTAAATAAAGAAAATATCTAATTAAAAAAGCCATTCTTCAGGTAATATTGTACACAATCTCCTATTATCCACTTTTAAATACATCTTTTGAGATTATCAGAAATTGGTAAGGATATATAGCAACTCTTTAGTTTTACAAGGGGAATTGAAGACCCTGGCATACCCCCAATCTGGTGCAGGTATCCATGGTGACACCTCCAGAGATAGACAATCTCTACTTCTGCAACTTTGAGTGTAAATCATCCCTGACATTCCACAGAAATCTACCAATATAATCTTTATGTAGCCTGTCTGCAGAAGAACATACAACCAATAAATTAATAATCTCTCTTCTATCCAATGCTTTTTGTAAAACTCCAGGGCAAACTCTTTTCTGGTCATGTGTACTAACCTATTTTTTCCTTTCATGTCCAAGAAGCAAACATCATGTGAGGAAACAGCATTAATTGTCCATCTTTTCCTCGCCCTTCCTTTCTTATTTTTCTACCTGTGCTCTCCTTGAGTTCACCAAAACAAAACAGAACAATTGCTTTCCAAACTCTATACCTGTTACCCTTGCTGCCATGCGTGCTTGTTCTGGATCTTCGACAGTTTGGATTTGCTTTTGAATATTGACTTTTATCTGAGATCTGTGATAGAGAAACTATCAATAGTTAAGAAACTTGCCCATTATTTGGCTTCCTGAACACCCCCTTATCCTTTTGTACTCCAGGAAGTGGCTTGCCACAAAGTTCTTCTTCATATAATTTTGCTGCTCTCGCAATCAGGACTCTTGTATGGCTCCAGGATGCCACCCTTGTATGCCTGTAGCAATGCCAAGCATTGACCTATTCTACTGACAAGCCTGGACAGGACACTTGAAACCTCTAAATCATCATTCCTCGTCTCTATCATCCTTAGCTGTGACTAGAACTGTTTGTCCCTTTGAAATGAGCTGTACACCTGGAAAAGAAATCCTGCTCAACTGCATGAAGTTCCTCTTTTTGCAAAGCAACCCCAACTGTAAATCACTTCAACAATATCCAGTCCATTCCCGCCTATAACACACTTAAAGAAAACCAAGATACTATGATCCTAGTGGTGGAATTCCAATTGCTGTAACCTACTAAAGACCATCTCTTAGGATAGTGGCACATTTTGGTTCTTCTTACACTACTTTTCTTTTGTATGTTTAATTATGAATTGGTTAGGGTTTATTCTGGCCTGCAGAGCCAGACTTCCTTTCTTTGACCACTAACATGGTTATCACCTAAGATTCAACTCTGCAAATCATCTTTGCTGCTTGTTTCAAAGTCTCACTCTTCTAATGACCTTAAAGTGAGCCATTAAAAGTATCCTATCACACCTATTTTTAATTACATTTATTTTTTATTATGGATCTGTACATACGTACATGACAAGGCATGTAGGTGGAGATCGAAAGAGTAAGTGGAGGACTCGGGTCTCTTCTTTCCCCATGTGAATCCTGGAAGTCTAATTTCTGTCACCAGGTTTGGTGGCAAGTGCCTTTCCCTGCTGTGCCATCTCAATGGCATATTCCCCATATTCCAATCTTTAAACAATCTTGTAAGCATATTGATTTCTTTAATCAGAAAACTTTTATCTTTGTGTCACAATCACCAAATTCCAAATTCTTTGGCCAAATATTTTTCTGTATCCTTAACTCCCATGCTACCTTCTCTAGCATATCTTAAAGTATACCAAACATTATCTGGCCATTCTTTTTATAAATATAATCAATCTGCCCTTCTCATATCTTGATGACCTTTCTCTATATGGACCCATATCTCTTCATTCTTTTTTCCCTGGCATCCTCCCCAACTGAGGCCATAAAGGTGAGGTTAAAAAAATACAGCTATACTGATAAAGTTGATGCATAAGAATGTCCGATTTGAAAGGAATAGAGATCAGCCACACAACCACTGTTTGGGCCAGTGTAATGAGCGGAAGATGAACAAAGTATCTGAAGTACGTGGTTTTGGGGGGTAGCTCAACATTCAGTAAGTAAGCAGTGGAGAGTGCTGGAGCATATAGGATATAGGATATAGCATATAGAATAAGGCCAGTTCAGATAGATTAGCAATAAATTATGGAAACCCATTAGTAAACAGTAGAGTCCCTCTCATCGTGTATCTATGAAGAAATGTTATTTCCAGCTCTGTGGAGGTATAAGACTGGGCACGAGTCTCAGATAAGCTGGAATTTTAGAACGTGCTAAATGATGTAGGGACTGAAGTAATACAAACTAACCAAAAGACTAGTTATTGGAATGTTTTCCAAACTAATGGTTGACACAAGTTGATTCAGTATTGAGATACTTGTGAGAAGGGATCTCTCAACTACCTTAATCTAGGAGGAAGAACATTCCAAAGTCAGGGACAAAACACAGCTGGAAAGATATAGGCTAACTTCATTGATGAGACTTATATGGGTACGTGACAGTACATCCAGCTGATTACAGAAGTTGCTGGAGAACACAGTAACATCTGAATTAATGTAATCACATCTTAGTGTGTCTTTCTGCTTTCAAGTAGCTAAAACCCTCACTTAAAGCTAATAGATGATAAAAAAAAAGAAAAAGAAAAAATAAATGACTGGTGCTCCAACTCATGCTTTAAATCTTTTCATCCAAACTTGGGGCATAATTTGTTCTAGAGCAAAATGAAAATGTACTGAATTTGGAAATGGTAAGTTTGTTTCAACAGGTTCAGATTCAGCTGTCTGTCTGGTCCCCATAGCCTAAGTATCACTACGAACTCCCTAATAAAGAGTAAAAGAACTTGTGGCTCTAGTTGTATATGTAGCAGAGGATGGCCTAGTCGGTCATCAATGGGAGGAGAGGCCCTAGTTCCTGTGAAGGTTCTATGTCCCAATATAGGGGAATGCCAGGACCAGCAATGGAAGTGGGTGGGTTGAGGAGCAAGGGGAGGGGGGAGATGGGAGGGGGGAGGGGGAGAGGATAGGGGATTTTCGGAGGGGAAACTAGGAAAGAGGATAACATTAGAAATGTAAATAAAGAAAATATCTAATTTTTTTTTAAAAGAAAAGAGTAAAAGAAAAACCCAAACCCTCGCTGCCCGAGCCATCCTCTCTACTCGCTGAGATAAAAGTGAAAGGTTCTAAGGGAAATCTCGGTTTAGTAAACTGTATTCTCTTTGAATATTTGTGTTCCTGTGTATGTGAGGGGGGAGGAGAGGAGGGGGAAGCAAAGAGACAAAACGACAGAGACAGATACAGAGAGGTGGAGAAGTGGACATACACATTTCATTCAAGGGAACAAAGAAATTTGATGGAGCATCAGCATTTTCTATCCAAAGACTGCTGGGAGTTTCAGGGTTTATTGACAGGTCGCAGCCATGAAAACACGCAGAGCCATCTCAGAAGAATCAGCAGTTATTTATTTGAGTTTGTGTTTGGTGAAGTGGAGATGAACGCAAGGAATCAGAACACTGTTCCACACTGGAGTCATGTCAAATATGGGTAGCTTTATGACTGGACACTTCAATGAATATCATGTACAAAATCTTAATTGTTTATGCAACCCGGCTAAGGACATAGCTGTCCCTTTTGTATTTGGACACTGTTTACACTTAGACTATGTTCAGACTCACTCCTAGTTGTCCTATAAAAAGTGCCTTTGCCTAATTTTTGTGCTTTGTAAAATGTTTTATATACACAGGAGAACTCGACAAAGAGAAAAAACCAGACTAGACCCTGGTTCTTAAGGACAGCTTTTCTTTTCCTCAAGAGAAATAAAGATTTCAACTTGACTTTTATAGATATGAGGTGTCACTTAAAGCTCTTTCTTGTATTTTCCTATAATATCAAAGACATGGAATTCCCCCGAGCCACATAGAAAGAGAAATTATATTGATTGCCTGGTGCCAGTGAAAACTTCTGCCTCACCCCTGTGTATCAGCTGTAGCCTTACCCTGAAAATGCTTTTATTGGCTTTTAAAGATGCTTATAAGTCCCAGTGGACCAGTGGCACTGTTTTCTCATTTAAAATATTTTAATTAAATAAAATCCTTCGTGAGGAAAAAAAAAAAAAAAAAAAAAAAAAAAAAAAAAAAAAAAAAAAAGAGCAAGCGCCATCAGCCTGTCAGCTCAGTTGTCCTCTTACTGACAGGACAAGATAGTACATTTATGTTTCTCACCCGCTCTCTCTCCCCCCTCCTTCCTTTAACGGTCTGTCAAAAGGAAACCTCATCCAGTATTGGCACTAATGCCTGTTGTAAATAAAGGGAAATGGGAGGAGAGAGGAGGGGGGAAGAGAGGAGAGGGTGTGTTAGAATCTAGATTTGCAGTTCAATTGCAAAGCTTCTCTCTGAGCGTCTAGACACCAGCTGCCTGGTTGCCATGGGAACACACTAACTTTGGCTGATGGATTGAGTAGCAGTGATTCTCTGGAGATCTGGGTGGGAGCTTGGTGGTGGGGAGAAGGAGAGAAAGGTTGGGATGGATGGAGTAGATACAGGGTGTTAAAATAACATGGGGCACAATAAGAGAAAACAAAAGTATTTTGTGAAAGGGTATAACATTAAGCCTGTTCCCAGTTTCTCTCAGATACCTTACTCATGGTGACAAGCCATAAATCTGCTGTTCCCAACAGGTGGTCAGGACACAGGTTGCTAAAGACAAATAGCTGAGCTGGAATGATTATATTCCTGTCAACCTCCCGCCAGTGCGGAAGTCCTTAAGTGAGCCAATGCTTACCACCGTCAACAGACTCAATGGAGAAGCATCAACCCAAGTCTTGGGGGTAGGAAATCCCCAAGAATGGATGCCACATTTTCAAGTACTCAGCAGTGACAGTTAATCTCAGCCCTACACACACACACACACACACACACACACACACACACACACACACTTGTATTCTTCCCACTTACCCATATTATATGTCAGGGTTAGGCAGCAGTTTGAGTAAGAGAAGGTGGTGGCTACGCTAGAATTGACTAAGGAATGATAGGTTTCCAGTTTAGGACAAAACTGTTAATCACACAATTGTGTTTTGTTCTCTTATTCACACTCAGTCTCCTCTCGTGGGAAAGTCTCAGTCCACAGACTCGGGAGATTTCCAGTCCCTTGCTGGCGCCCTGGTCCCTTCTGACACAGCTTCCTACTGGATTGGAATTTTAAGGTTGCACTGAAGCGCTCACCCCTTGCCTCTCCCATCACCCGTTCTGTCCCAGTTCACACCCTGGTTACATTTCTCCACTTTACTCTCTAAATGAGGCCACCCATAAATGTGACCCGCAGTCCTTTCTCATCACAGTCCATCCCAACTCATACAGACGAGGTTTATTGTTGGTCTCCATGTTCCATCTTTTCACAGGCCCCTTTCCTAACTACAGTCCACATCTAAAGGAAGACCCACTGAGTTGGCTACTGTTTTCTAGGTCACAGGTGTTTTTCAATCAGGTAGTGCTAATAGATAACATGAAACTTAATCTTTAGATTATGACCAACACTTATGTGTTAAATCTGAAATGTCCCTCATAGGTGTACATCTGGAATAGTTGTTTTTCTGGATGGTAATAGTATTTTAGGAAGCTGCAGAATCTTCAGGAGGCGGGGCCTTGTTGGAAAAGGGAGGTCACTGTAGACAAGATTTTGGCAATTATAGGAAGGCTGGCCTGTAGTACCTGTTCTGCTCCCTCTGTTTACTGGTCCACAGGATATGAATAGTCTAGGCCATGTGCTCCCATTGTCAAGAATGGAGCTGCCTTGTTATAACTTCTGAGCCATTATAAATCTACCTGAATTGTGAACTCAAATCATTCTTACAGTGACTAAGACATCACTCAAAGCTGAGTGTCCTGAATGCATATGTGTGCAGGTGTGTGCACCCATGTGTGCATGCTTACGAACTGCTATATGTATGACTGTATGCTTTTTTAGTTTACTCTTTATATATGTATAAGCATTATGTGTATGTGTGTGTGTGTGTGTGTGTGTGTGTGTGTGTGTGTGTGTGTGTATTCTGTAGGCTTTCATACAATGGAACCTTTCAAGAAATATTTAAATTACATTGGGATATAGTCAGCATGTAAGAAAACCCACCATACTAAAACAGAGCCACTGTTGGGTAAAGGCTGAGCTAATCATAATTTTTGGCATAGAAAATTTTCATCCACAGAAGCTTTAGAGGCACAAAAGCTTCCATGACTTTGATTCCATGACTTTGATTCATCATGAGAGAAAGATAGCTCACTCCCATGCAAATGAGAGTTTTACACATCTATTTTCAGTCAGTGAAGAATCCCCAGTGGTTGAAATAAAACCATGCCTTACTTGTTTTTCTTGCTGCTGTGGCCACACATCTGACAAGAAGCAAGTTAGGAGAGAAATAATTTGTTCTGGCTTATAGTCTGAAATTATAAGAGTCCACCACATTGATGAAGACATGTGGGCAGGATTGCGAGGGGGCCCGGTCACCTTGTGTCCGTAATCAAGAAGCAGAGAGTGAATCGCTCCATCGCCCCATGAACCACATCTAGAAAGGTTCCACCTCTTAGAGACCCACAACCTTTCACCAGCTTGGGATCAACTGTTCAAACACAAGCGCTGTATGGGACATTTTACATTCAAGCCTAAACATTTGGATTGGTGAAACTTGCTGTCTGCCCTTTATGTATCCTTTGCCTTAGGAGAACAAGGCCATGTGCCTGACCTATGACTGCTCTTCCATGCAGAGAGAGAGAGAGACTATGAAACAAGATCCAGCGCTTTGGTGCTATACCTGCATGGGTAATGATCTGAATTATCAAAGAGTCTACAAAAATAAAGGAAGATGGGGGAAAATCTATCCAGGCAAAGAGAAGAAGTACCTGCCATGGTAAAAAGGGACAAAACCCACTAAGTAAAAGTGAGCATGTCTCCTTTGCCACCTCGGTGATGTCTTTCAGAACCAGTCTGCCTACTTTGTTTTCCTTTAAGTGATAACAGCCAAAAGACATGCCTGTCATATTGTCATGTAGATGACATCTTTAGTCATGAAATGAAACAAACACCTGCTATAATCTTGCTCCAGGTTCTAATTTCTAGGGATACAACGGTGTCCAAAACAGTACTAAGACAAAGGATACCTTGTCTTCATGGACCTTTATATCGCAAACAAATCATTAAATCTATAATATGATACAGCTTTAAGTGCAGTTCAATCCTATAATAGATGTCTATACCATTCCATGAGTTCAGAAAACATTGTGGACGAGTGGGTAGAAAGTGTGTAAAAGCTGGAGCATAGGAGTGTCACGAAACGCTGCCATATACACAGTCATTACAGTCATGAACAGATAGCAGCAGTGAATACCTGCATAAGACCCGGTTGTTCAGCCTCCATCATGGATAGAAGGGGTACCTATGAGCCCATGTCCTTGGCAGCTAAATCTTGCTCTATCCTATCTTCTTAGGACTCTGCCTTCTGTGTACCGTGAAGAAGCTCCCCCATCACATGCTGTCATTCTCATAATGTTTTGCCTAAGCCCCTGGGGCCAAGGAGCTATGGGTTGACACCCCTGAAACAATAGCCTTTCCTCTCTAGGGATGTTTTTAATTACATGTTTTGATTACAGCCATGCAAGAGTAACTAACACAGTTGGTCATCAAAGGCAGACATTGGACGGAAAGTAAGATATCCAAACTTTGATGTGACACAAAATTTAGAAGTCAGAAGAAAGAAAATGATTGAATCCAGGGTTAAGGGATAAAGACTTGGTAAAGTACTATGTGCCTGTGAGTTTTGTTAACGTTGGCACAAAGCAGAGACTTCTTGGAGGAGGGACCCTCAGTTGAGGAAATAGCTGTGTCAGGCTAACCTCTAGCTATATCTTGCTTGATGCAGGAGGAGCCAGCATGGCCACGACCACCCCTGGGCAGACAGAAGATATAAGGAAGGTATGAGAAAGATACCCAGATGTTAGCCTGGGGGAAAGCTATGTTCCTTTATGGTCTCTGCTTCAGTTCCTGCCTGTAGCTCCCGGCTTCCCCCAATTTTGGACCCAATGATGAACTGCAGTTTGTAAGGTGAACTAAACCTTCTCATTCTCTAAGCGACTTTTAGTCATTCTATCACAGCAACATAAAGGAAACTAAGATATAATCAAAGACCAGTGGTGAAAGTATTTCAAAGTGGAGGAACTGATGGGTTAACCATCAAATGCTAGGCAAAGCTGAGAACTCCAAACTGACTATTGCATTTCCCACTGTGGAAGAAATCTGTGATTTTGGACAAGATTCTTTTCTTTTTTTAAGATATTATTCATTTTATGTATATGAGTATGCTATCACTGCCTTCAGATACACCAGAAGAGGGCACCAGTTCCCATTACCATGTGGCCACTGTGTCGTTGCCAGGAACTCAGGACCTCTGAAAGAGCAGTCAGTGCTCTTAACCACTGAGCCATCTCTCCAGCCCTTGGACAATATTCCTTAAGTTGAAGCTGGAAAGTTGGATATGGTCATCAGGAATTAAAGAAAAAGAGAGGAAGGGAGGGAGTGAGGGAAAGAGGAAGAGACAGAGAGAGAGAGAGAGAGAGAGAGAGAGAGAGAGAGAGAGAGAGAGAAGGAAATTGGTGTGTCTGAGTATAGGCAACACTTTAGAGAAAGAAATATTCAAGAGCCAGAGGGCGCAAGTCTGAATCTGGAACCTGTCACTTCCTAAATGTGGTGCCTTCATCACCTCATGCAACTTCTCTACACCTCAGCCTCCTCAGCTGCACCTCAGCCTCCTCAGCTGCACCTCAGCCTCCTCAGCTGCACCTCAGCCTCCTCAGCTGCACCTCAGCCTCCTCAGCTGCAAACCCCTCCTGGTGGGGTTGTTTGGTGTGTGAGGCACATAAACAATGGCTAAGCAGGAAATGCGCCTGTCACTTTATCCCGGAAAAGATGACTCTGTTATCAAATTCTATTCCAAGTCCTAGAGTCCAAATTCACAAATATTATTATGTGAGCAATTTTGTGAAAATCCAGCCAAGGCTGGTCTGGTCTCGCAGCACGTTGTGACAGCTGAGGATCGAGTTGCTGCAAGGGTGGGCCACGTCCCATTCTTCTGCTTAGTGTAATGTTCAGGTGTCTCAAAGCAGTCTCGTGATTCTTTATAGTTAATGACTCCATCAAACTTCTTAATTTTGGAAGACCCCGAAAGATTTCTTTTCCGATTACGTTGAAATTTTGGTGGTGGTGTGTGAAAAGGACTATTCAAAATGTTAAGGCAGACATTTCTGTGCTACAAAGTCAGTTCATCTTACATTCTGTCAAACAGAAGTCTTTATCAACTAGTACTTCAGCATTACAATAAAAACTGATATCTGTATAATGCTCCTGACACATTTTATGACTGCAATTACTCTATTTCTAATGTTGCATGTGTTTTATTATATCTAAACCTCCCCCAATTGGAAATCCAATAATAACATAGATAGCAATTATTAATCAAAGATTAGGATAACCATTCCCTTAATCACATTAGAATATAGCTCAGTTGTTCCTTTTTATTCTAATCTGACTTTATTTTATAGGAAAATAAAAGTATTAACGTGAGGGTTATAGAGAGGAGAGAGTCTGAGACTCTGATCCATCCACACACACAAAGTTCTCTTGCTCCCTTCTGCATCTATAAAAATAAATAGTAGCCTAAGCACAGAGTGACTGTGGCTTCAGGAAGATACTATATACACAGAATTTAGCAATTACTCTAGAAAAAAAGCATATATAATCTATAGTTTATATCAGTGTTATATTTTCTTGCTCCTTCTAAAAACTGGTTTTCTGGTGTTTTTTATTTGTTTGTTTTGTTTTGTTTTGAGACTGGAGTTCTGGATATTCCTGGCTGTCCTGGGACTCTCCCTGTAGACCGGGCTGGCATTGAACTCAGAGTTCCGCTCACTTCTAACTCTGGAGTGCTAGGATTAACGGTATTCTCCACCAAGTCCTTTGTGCTTCCAATGACCTTATGTAAGGATCTGATAGATGACTGTCAGACCAGAGACTGACAAACTCAAAGCCATCAGATATGCATTAGGTTGGTTTCACATTTTAATTAAGACTGGGGATAGATAGCATTGGGAACAGACAGTCACAATTGTTATTGTGAAGAATCCTCAATAAATTACCGGAGTTCGATAGACAAATGAAGTGAGTACTATATTCTTGTAGATTTACTACAGGAGGATGACGGTTGGTGTGTAGCTGAAAGGGCAGTCTCTGCCCTCCGCCCTCCGCCCTCAGCTCCCTGCCACATCAGTACAGTCCCAGGAGGCTTCAGAAGATACGCTCAGGTCTCCTGAGTGGCTGCATCCCCTAGAAGCGACAGGGGACAAATGGCTGCTGGCTCACTCGCTACACAGCTCCACTTCACTCTGCTCCCACCCTCTTGCCAGCCCACCAGGCACGTGTCAACAAAGAGCTGCCTGCCTCACTGGGATCCTCGGCTCCATTAATAAGCCCTGGAAGGCTGATAATTGGAGATTTGCAGCGCCTGCGGTCTTTCAATGAGGCGGGTTGTTATGGAAACTGAAGGCAGAGCATCATGTACATATTATTGATCCTTTAAAATTAAAAAAAAAATGTAGCATTAGAATGTAATGTCCTTTTTTCTTAGCTCACTTGGCTCCCATCGTTTTCTTTTATAAGTTTGTCATCAATTTGCACACGTGACAATTCACAGCTCCTCTCTCTATTTCTCAGCACCCGCCCCACCCCTTTCTTAATTACAGAGAATCTTTCACCTCTAGCAGGAAAAAAAAAAAAAAAAGTCAGCTGAGCAGGAAACCAAAGGAACACCAAAGAGAGCACTCTAAATCTAATTTAACACCAAGGCATTAACTCGATAATTTGAGACAAGAGAATCAGTCATGAATATCAATGCACATTCCCTCACCATTAAAAATAATAATAATAAATCGAACAGAGTTTAAAAATGACTTCAGAGCCCCACCCTAGTTTATTCTAGTGGCAAGATGTTTACCACCCACGAGGAAGCACACACGGTGCTCTGGAAAGGAGCCCCCAGCGCTCAAGCCAAGGAAAAAGCCGGACCATCTTTCTGAACTACTTTTAAAATTTAGCTTTACACCCTTGCAGGAAAAATCCAATTACTCCTTTTACTTAATGAATACAGGCATAATGCCGAAGTGTGCCTGACTGGGAGGCCTGTGATCAGCACTAAATGAATCTGCCTGGAGGCTGCGGTGGACTTCAGTGTCACCCACAATCCTTGCATTGAAAAGGCCTGGGCGCCATTGTTTCTTGGTGAACTTCCCATTTCTCCCCAGCAGAGGGCAACAGAGTAATACTGTTCCCAACCGTGAGGCCTGCCGACCAGCCAGGACTCCCAGAAACAACTCCAAGCAAAGGCAGTTGGTGCAAGAACGATTTACTGTGGCAAGGTCCTGCTTTGAAGCCTTTCTAAAGTTAATTGTATTTTTTTTGGGGGGGGGGGGTCGAGACATGGTTTCTCTTTATAGTCTGGCTGTCCTGGAACTCACTTTGTAGACCAGGCTGGCCTCGAACTCAGAAATCAGCCTGCCTCTGCCTCCCCAGTGCTGGGATTAAAGGCGTGCGCCACCACGCCCGGCTATTAATTGTATTTTTAAGTCCTTTTTACGGTAACCAAAAACTAAGTCTAGAAATAGTGTTTACTGAAGTCATGAGGTCATGCAAGTAGATGAACTAAAATTAATGTTACATTGTGAAATGGATTTCAAGAGCCGATAATGCTTTGCATTGGTCTTATCTCTATAGGATAAGGTCTTTATCTTATACCTAAGACCTTTGATCCCATAAAATACTATGACATCAGTTGTCATACTATTTTAATGTACTAAAAACATCTGCCATTGTTTAGTTTAAACCCCCAATCACTTCAGGTCTGAACATTTTAAGGTCTAAAACATTCACTTTCCCCTCCCTGGCACTACAACAATGTTGTCTAATTACATTCACTTCCTTCATTAAAATACCCGCCACCCTGGTGGCAACTAAACTTACCCTCTGCAACCACATACGTTTTCATTGCTCTGGGGCTGGTAGTTAGTTTTGTTTGCTTGTTATTTGCTTGTTTGCTCCTTTTAAAGGCCTCCCTTTGCTTCCAACCAGATTGTACATTGAACGGCAACATTTTTCTTTTTTACTTCTATACACCAGTATTCTTTACCACACTTGCTTAGAGCTCTTGTGTAAGTTACACCCGCTAGCTAGAAAGTTATCTGTATGACAATGAAACGTGCTCCTTGGGTTACCTTATCTCCTCTACTCTGAGCCCCACTCATTATGTAACTGTTCAAGGTGACCCTACAAGACACATCATTTTTCATTAGAATATACACGTGCACAGCCCGTCCTGGGGATTGTTCACGTACAGTGGGTTGAACAGTTTTGAAAACTGGTCCCAGTTGAATATCTGATGAAAGACCAAACTCTCATCGATATTGACACACAGTAAATCACGTTACAGACCATTTCAGGAGATGAAAGGACTTTCTTGAAACCCGCTACACCTAGGTCAAAGTGATGTCTAAGTTTCCCTAGAAGATTGAAATCTAAGTTAAAATCATTATACTTGTACTTACCTAGAAAGACCATATTACCCATTTCTCTCAAGAGTTTCCAACTCTTTCTATCAAATCCCTAGATTGCAGTTTCCAAGGGACCAATTACAGGCAGCCTTAAATTAATCCTACCATCACTACCTGGTGGCCTTGGCTAACTTCCAGGCTCAATCATTACTGATAATGTAAGTACTTGGTAATGTTGCTGAGCTCCAAAGTAGGCCAAATAGAATAGCCTCCGACTCTCAGGAGACACGGTATATCATTATGTGTCTCTCTCTAGCTGACCACAATAAATTAAGTCATATTTGTACATTAATTTCCTCTTTAAACTCAGGGGGCTGGTACCAAGGCAGGAAAAAATGTTTTCCAATAATTTCAGATTAAAAAAAATTGGTTGGTTTCTATTAAACACTTGCTATAAGTTCAAGAAAATACATTGTAGGGACTTTATATGTAAACCACTTAATGTCAACTGGGTTCATCCCTGAGATCATTTCATAATGATGAAACCCATACTGAGGTATTGGCAGAGCTCCTTAGAGACCATGTCTGTGCTTTAAATTCAATTCCAAGACCCATACTCTCTCTCTCCTGTGTTGAAGTCGAAGAGGACATTTACCTAACCCGACAGATGCTGCAGTGCTCTGTCTACTGATGCAATAACTAGTTATTTCATAACAAGTATTTTCTTCTATAAAATGAGTCCTTTACATCATTTAAAATGCATCACTTTGCAAATGTCTTGTAGTAGTCTGGGGATTAGATGTATCATTAAAGGTGCACATTGAGAAGTTTTAGAGTAGCTTAGAGTTGAATTCAAGCCTTCCGGGTCCTACCTAAGGTAGGATATTTAATGAGGTGTCCTAAGTAAATTTGTTTCTAAAACTTTACTTGGAATCTGCAATGTCTTAAGTTTGGAAGTAGTTTAAGTTTAAACTCAGGGGATATTAAAGCTCACCTCCTTTTTCCTCTTTCTGCCAGGAATCAAGTAGTTGTTCACTTTTGGTTGAAGTAGGGTTGCCTGAAATCTGATGCTAAGACAGTGGGTGGGTAGGTGGGGGGGAGCACCATCATAGGAGTAGGGGGAACGGGATGGGATAGTGGGGTTTTGAAGAGGAAACCAGGAAGGGGGATAACATTTAAAATGCAAATAAATAAAATAACCAATAAAAATTTAATTTAAAAAAGAATTCAGGAGAGAGAGAGAGAGAGAGGGGATATTCAGTATTCAGAAATAGGTCATGGGAAGGAAATAGATGATCTTAATACTTAAAGGAGTAGGCTATAAGTGTTATAGATACTTTAGCTAAATATATATATATATATATATATATATATATATATATATATATATATATATATATATATAATTTTTTTAAAGTGGTTGAGGCCTTCACATTTGAAAACTGAAGTGATCCATTTCTATGCAAGCTATTTATGAAAAGGAATCTCTCCATGTAAGAGAAGAATGTCACTAGCTAATCAATAGATGTCTATTGAGGGCCTCCTAGATATGGGTCAACACCAAGATGCTGAATATTGTGGAAAATAATGATGTTGTCACTCTCTAGTGATAGAGAAAAAAATGAAGATACCAAAGAGAGGTAAATACACTCATATTAGGCATAAAGACCCTCTAGACTAGTAGTTCTCAACCTGTTGGTCATGACCTCTTTAGGGGGTCACATATCAGATGCCTGCCTATCAGGTACTTACTTTGCAAACACTAGCAGTAGCAAAATTGCAGTTATGAAGTAGCAACAAAATAATTTTATGGTTGGGGGTCACCACAACACGAGAAACTGTATAACAGGGTTCCAGCACTAGGAAAGTTGAGGACCACTGCTCTAGATGAACTAAACAGATTGCTGTGGTAGAACGGAGGATGCTGATGCTGATGCTACTCAGATCAAAGGTCAGGGGGTCAGGGATGTTCTCTCACTGCAAGTGATATTCAAATGGAGACTTGAATGGTCAGAGGCAACCCTTCCCAGAGATAACAAGTGCAAAAGTCACCAACAGACATAAGCTAGACTCATTAGAGATATTTAGAAAGTGTGTGACTAGAGGAGAGGGAAGAGGGGTAGTGAGTATCAAAGGACACAGATCAAAGAGGTAAGCACAAGTCAGACCACAGGAGGTCAAAGGACACAGATCAAAGAGACAAGCACAAGTCAGACCATGGAAGGTCATCATGTATCAAAAGGGATCGTTTCAAATTCATTCCAGCTGCCAAGATAAGTATTCGGAGAATTTCTGAAGCGTAAAGATTTGGACGAGGGTAAACATGGACCTTTGGATGAGCGGCCTTCAGAACAATGTACTGAAAGTCAAAAGAAGCTTGAGTCAACAAGGAAGCTCAGTAGGTTAAAGGCATTTGCTGCCTGGTCTTAGAACCTAAGTTCAATTCTCGAGACCCAAATGGTGCAAGGAGGTTCTTCTGTTCTTCATGAGTGTATTCTCCCACCCACCTCCCCACCCTCGCAGACACACAGAGACACACAGACACAGGCAAATACATAAAAAAGTATAATTATAAAAGTAAAAGTTTAAGAAGCAATTATCAGAAGCTAAAGCACCTCAGAGCTGAAGCCTGTAATTATTGAAGCTACTCCTTTACACAGCTGGGGGTTGTCACGTGTTGTGACTCACTAGTATGATATTTAGGATGTCAGTCCCTGGAGTTGACTAGGACTTGGCGCCATCGTTCACAAATGTTTCCCTTTGGGGCATCTTTTAGGCAGACCTGCAAACAGTTATCATTTGCTGGGGCTAAACAGTGAAAGAAACACAGGTTATGAGTTTTCTTTCTTTCTAATGTTTAAAACCGATTCACAGATTTTAATGTCTGTAAATCTAAATTTCGTGAATGTTTCAAAATTACACAGATACACTTCTTAAGTAGGAGAACGTCTGAAAAATGTCTTTGTTTGTACCATTCTGTTGCTTGAAAGTTGGAATAGAAAATACACTCCTGCCTATCAGTTTGCCTTTCCAAAAACTTAGGCAGCCATAGATATTGTCATGTTACTGTGCTTGAACTAGTAATGTTCAACAAGTCCCTAAAGTTCAGTAGCTTATGATTTACAATATAAGGAAATTCTTAAAATATAAATAATTTCTATAGTATTTCTAGCAAGAAAACCTATTTGGAAAACACACTTTGAGCAGAAAGGGTGTGACAGTTTGTATATGCTTGGCCCAGGAACTGGTACTATTAGGAAGTATGACCTTGTTGAATTGTGTCACTGTGGGTGTGGGTTTAAGATCCTCATCCCAGCTTCCTGGAAGCCAGTATTCTGCTAGCAGCCTTCAGATGAACTGTAGAACTCTCAGCTCTTCCTGCACAATGCCTGCTTGGATGCTGCTATGTCCCACCTTGATGATAATGGACTGAACCAGCCCAATTAAATGTTGTCCCTGTAAGAGTTGCCTTGGTCATGGTGTCTGTGCACAGCAGTAAAACCCTATCTAAGAGAATGGGTGAGTCCATGAAAAGAATGAGTTCTGAATTTTTGGTTGAACTTCCTCATAGCAAAAGCCAAGATCTTTGGAAAATAGCCTTACATTCAGAATAAGAATTGTTAGCTATTATTTGTTAAAATTTCAATGTTCTACCAATATCAAAACATAGTTGAGGACAGAAGTGCAGCACAGGAGACTGTACACTGGTGAAGTCCCTGACCTCTGACCCATGACCCCTGAACCCTAACTCTAAAAACATTCTAGTTCTTAAAACTTACTCCTCTGAAGTGCTTCTCCACTAGACTCTAGGACTCCAGCAACAAAGTCATGCACTGGTTTAGCATTTTAACACAAGGTTTTAGAGAATAGTGTATTTCTATAATATTTATTAAATATATTTTGCATGGTCTTAACATTGTTGGAACTTCACCTTGTCTAACCCAATACAATGTTTAGGGTGACTCAGACCAATGCCTAAAAATTAGGGCTTTAAGATAGATGCATTTTCTGCCAACTCTGTAACTAATGTACACACTCTACAGTATCGGCATGACTATGGTTATCCATACTCATGGTGAGCGTTGGGCTCAAAGGACATAGCCAATTTTTCTGGTCCCACAAACAGACAGTAGCAAAGAATCTCCTTACATTTATGTTTTCAACAAGTAGTTTAGAGCTGAAAAATGATCCTCTTGGAGAAGCGGGACCTCCGGAGACATAAGCAGAAAGCGTCTGACATTCTACAACCAACTCCATCTCCCCTACAATCTTCAACCACACTACTGCTATTTGCCTGTGTCCGAGGCTAGCAATTTGTGAAATTGAATTTATTATTATTATATTAAAACTATTCACTTGTCTTGCCCCTCCTTCTTCTCTTACATTGTTTTTCTCAATATTTTTCCTAGAACTACAATTAGTGAGAGGAAAAGGAAGAATGAGCGTTGCGATCACAGTTCAGCCTGGACCTTGAATTTGCCTCTAAATCAAAAAGTCTTCCAATTCGTTCAAAATATATAATATCAGATTGCACCTAAAAATGATTACATACGTTTATCTGGAGGAGGCAGGGGACAACATGCACATGTCACCTTATACATCTTGAGGTGCCCCCCTGCTTCTACCATGGGGGGCCCTGGGACTTGAGTGCAAACCACTGGGCGTGAACCACATACCACTACCTGCTGTGCTCTTGAGCAACACTCGTTTCGCACTTCAGAAGACAATATATCAGTCCATTTGTAAGCAATAGCTTTCCTAATTAATATTAGGTGCAGTTCTAAGCATTACCTTTATCCTGAACCATTTTAACAAGTGCACAGTGCTCAACAGATGCCCGCAAATGTTACAGCAGTTTCCCATGATGTCACATATACATAAGCATATGGTTTTACACATGGATCTTTATGTGCTCCAACACGGAAGCACTGAGACTTGATAATTGCTATTGTAGTACTTCAGAGTTATCCAAAGTCAAATTAATTAACTTGTTAAAAATACACTGATACAGGCCTATGCAGGAGCTCTCTGACATCTTTTCCCAACTGCTTATGCAGTGACAAACGTTGGTTGCCTGAAATAGGCTACAGCAGGCGTATTTAGACAACCGAACTAGGCAAATTCTAAAAGGTTGAGTTTTGTGCTTTGGGAAGCCAGCTCATCAGCATGTAGCTACAGCTATGGCTAATAACATCATGGATACTTTACCTTCCTTGGATTTCTTTGCGCATGGTGTATGAGGAGGGTTTGTGCCTGTGCGCATGTGTGTGCACGTGCCTGTAAAGGCCAGATGTCAATGGCAGGTGTCTTCCTCTGCTGTTCTCCACCTGATGTTTTGAGACTGCGTCTCACATTGGACCTGGAGCTCACTGGCAAAGCTGACGGGCTAGTGAGCTCCAAGGCTGATCCTATCTCCACCTGACCAGCACTAGGATTATAGGCACAAGCCAGGAAGCCTGTTTTTCTACTAGGTGCTAAGGATCTGAAAAAGAATCCTCACACTTACATAGAGGGCACTTTCCTGACTGTGCCATTTCTTCAGCTCCTTCCTGTTCATTTTCCCTCACTTTCTTTTATTCTGTCTCCTCCTTTTTCTTTCATATATTATAGTATATACTTAAGTGTTCATAATACATCCGTGTCTAAGCATGCCTAAAATGAATTAAGAGAATACAGACAAATATTAACCTGGTATACCTCAAAACTTCATAAACATTCATTCTGACTCATCCTTCAAGTGAAGTATGTAGAAAAGACTCTCATAGTGAGAGGCACATAACCCAAGCTCCAGCTTAATCTTGGGTAAAAGAAACCTTCTTCTTCATTTATTAAATGGTATTCTGACACACACACACACACACACACACACACACACACACACAGAGAGAGAGAGAGAGAGAGAGAGAGAGAGAGAGAGAGAGAGAGAGAGAGAGAGAAACCTTCTTTAACTTGGCATTTAAAAAATGTACATCTCTCCTCACCTTTTCAAAAGTGACCTGTAACTTAACAATTTGTACTGACCTCCTACCCAGACCGTCATCAACATACTGTAAAGAGAGGAGTGCATCATCAAATGTCCATCCACTGTTGGACTGTGGTGAATGAGCCTGTCACCTAGAGAGATGTGGGATTCTTCTCTAAAGCTTCTTTAAGTAACCCTATCAGTATTAAAGGACTAGGAAGGAGAGAAATAAAACACCTGTAATCTCATCACTCCTTTTCCTTATAGAAGGCTTTATTCATACCAGTAGAAGTATACAAGCAAACTGCTTAAACTCTTGGCTGCTCTGCTCTTTAAGTTAGAATAGACTTTTATGCGGTGAGAATGTTGTCTGTTTTGCTGAAGACAGCAGAGTTATAGCAAGTTGCATTTTATGTATATGGAGGAACCTACTTGATCACCCACTCTCTTATGTTTTACAATCTCAATGGGCTCCCAAACTGTGCACAGATTCTGACTGTAGGGCTGTGGGGAAGGAGAACAGGCAGCCAGGTTGTAAAAGGCTGTTTCCCCACCTCTGTCACAGCAGTACTCTTGGTTCAAGCATAAACTATTCATCCTACGGTGGAGCAGCAGAAGGCCCAGTAGACTCTAACTCACACTGAAAAGACTACTTAGACATGTCAGAGAAGGAACCGAGCCAAAAAACCTGGCAGATTATTCCTTCTCGGGGTGTGCCTGTCACACACTGGTAAGAGTCACCCACAGGTCACTCCTGGAGCTAGGATGAAATTAATCACCTGCTGCAGAACAGAGCAGCCCTGGTTTCCCTCCAGTTTGCAATATGTTTCTAAAATGTCCCCCTTGGTCTAGAAAGTCCTAGCTACTTTGAATTCTGGCCACCACAGAGAGAACACATGGCCTCAAATAAAAGCAACACTTTCTACGGAGCTTCACATCCCACTTCCAAATTATCAGAAAGGTCCATGACATCATAGGTGTTCCATACAAAGGAAAGTCCACCTCACTTTGCTGTTTAGAATGTGCATATAAATCAGGAACGTGTCATAAGATGACCATCACTAAGACCTTTAACTAGTGATTTTGTGATCCTTTGTCCAACACTTTTGCTTTATGAAAAAATAAGCTTACACTCAAGAAACCTAAGAATTGGCCTGTGCTTAGTCTGGAGATTACAAACCAGTTTCCTGCATCAGGTTAAGACTTTGCCTTGCACAGTTCTGTCCATTCATTCCTAACTCATTCACTAAATCTACATTGCCTGCCTGCTTCAGCCAAAGCATTAGCATAGATGATGTTCAACAACTGGCTTTCTCACTGTGGCTTAATTTTAACTACCCACTGCTGAATCATGACTAGAATTTAAATACTTGCATTTTGTAATAATATGAATGAAAATGTAGGGCCTCTCAGGAGTGATTAAAAAATATCTATTAGATATCTATTGTCCTTTGAGACAGATGAAGCAACTTATGTATCAAGACCTCCTAGGAAGGCTACTCTAATTAGCCTAAACAAAATTTTCCATCTTTATATGCTTTATATTTTGTTAGGTTGCAGAGATATCTTCATGGTTGAAAGCACACATTGCTTTTGCAGAGAACCTAAGTTCAGTTTCCAGCACACAAGTTTGTCAGCTGAGAACAGCTACTAACTCAAGCCCAGGGAGATCTCCGTACATCCACAGGCATTGCACTCATATACACACACCCACACAGAGACAAGTAATGAGAACAATAGTTTTAATTTAGAAATTATGTAAACAGTCTTAGTTCTGAGTTGCCTTTCTATAGTAGATTCCAGGGGAAAAAAAGAAAGATGAAGATGAGTAGGAGGAGCAGGATAAAAGAGGAGAAGAGCAGGAGAAAGAGGAGAGAAAAAAAGGAGGAGGGGAAGAGGAGAAGAAAGAAGAGGAGAAGGAAGAGGAGAAGAAAAAAGAGGAGGAGGAAGAGAAGGAGAAGAAGAAAAAGAAGGAGGAGGAGAGGAAGAAGAGGAGGAAGAGGAAGAGGAAGAGGAAGAAATTTTTTAGCAAAAGGTAGTAAGAAGGCAGTGGATTCTTTATAAACATACTTGCTGGAGAGAGGGGTACAGTTGAAACAGGTGTCTAACATGGCTCTGATTCAGAAAAGCCAAATTTTGGAAGAGGAACATCTTAATTGTGAGGCAGGTGACTTGCAGCCAATAGAGACCTACAATCTTCTATTTGCAATTCTCATTTTTGTCTTGACATATCTGACAATACCTGAAACTGATCTTTGTAGCTTACCTTGTTCTAACAAAGAGACACTTGAAGCCCATTGGATAAAGAACTTCAGGATCAAACTTACTTTAACATTTCTCATCATTCTGAAGTGATGGTACTGAGAGGAAATTGAACAGGATAGTGAGTGTTACTGGATGCCTCCTTATAAGGGTGGTCACTGATAATCCCCAACACCATGGAGCATACAACTATACAAGTCAGGAGATAGTCTTATGATAGCCAAGATACTTGGGTCCTTGAGCATCTTCCTTCTGTTTTCTCCAGAATAGTACCTACCTGAGTGTATGTAAGGGTTCAGCATATAAGGCTTGAGCTTTCTGGTTTGATGCTTCCTAGTTATCAAAAAGTACTTAAGTATCTCACTTAATCTCTGAACCTCAAATTTCTCTCGCATAAAGGGGAGAAGGACATGGCACTAACACATGCCATAGGATGGTTACAATGGTTCACTGGGATACTCACCATTTAGCATTTATCATAGGGATTTGGGGGTTTAAATAAATTGTCTATTAAATGCTCTCTACCATTGTAAACAGACCTTCCATCTCCTCATTCAGGCATGCTTCCCCTGCCTGCCCTATAGGTATGTAGAACAGAGCCTGCCCCAGAAAATCCCTGGTTGGGACTTCAAAAGAACAATAAGAGATTAGCACAACCACCGAGAAAAGGGAATGAGACAAGATCAAACATTTTAGCTTTAAAAACTACCAGGCTACCTAAAGATAAAACTTTAGAAATATATCAGTTTGACACCCTCTCTGTCAGTGACTGTGTGTGGGCAGAATACCTTTTTACTTTGCCTTCAGACTGTAAAAATAGAAAAGAAAATATTAACAAATGCGACTGCATTGTTGTCAAGTAAAGCCAATAAAAATGATTACTCTATCTATATAAAAGTGGTCCATAAAACCTTAATAATCAACCATATTTAAGCAGTGTTCCACTGAGTAAGCTGACAGGGTTTCCATGTTTTATGAAAAACATTTATGGACTTTAACAACTCAAATTTTCAGTTTTTATGAGTTGTGTATAAATCTGAGAAGTGGTTGAAGCCACATTTCAAATCTAAACCTTTTCGGAGGCATCTTGCCAAGCAATCATACTAACACTCTAACACACAGAAACTGGTTTGTCTTTTCGAAAGCTACAGAGTTGGAGGGGTCTATCTCTAAGAAACATAAATAATTTCTCTAAATATGGATATGTACACTGGATTTTTCAGTTTTGTACACATAATTATTTTAGAAACTATTAATGTTCATTTGCTCATAACTTAGATATTTATATATACATGATACAAAGGGTTTTTTTTTTAATATAATAGGTTAAATTGCATCTGTGTCATGGAGGCACTGTTTGTTTGTTTGTTTTTGTTTTAAAGCATTCCATACTTATTTGCATGATTCAGTTGAGATTATTAATGTGATTATTTTAAATGCCACTCTCTGGATTTTGTAACACTTTCCTTAACAAATCAGATTGTCCGTCTATCAAAGGAGCACATCTTTTGAATCTTTGTGTCATGGACTCCTATTACACTAGAAGCTATTCTAAATAGGAAGAGATAAAGCAAGTAAATATGAAATTACAAAGGGGAGAGAGGAAGAAAAGATGAAAGAGGAGAGATGTACAAAGATAATAAGTTAATTTTTTTTTCTCTTTCAGCAGAGAATTGCAAAACAAATGTAAACCTCCCTGTTTCCCTGATCCATGTTGATAATCTTAGTTTGAAAGATGTAATGAGACTATAGCAATAAAGTGTAGCCCTGGCGAGATGGCTCAATGTGTAAAGTTGCCTGATGCCAAGCCTGATGTCCTGAATTTGATCTCCAGTATCCACATGCAGGGATGAGAGAACTGGCTCTGTCAAGTGGTCCCAGTGGTCCCTGGTCCTCTACACCCACGTGGCAATCACCCTACCTCCAAAGCATCCCAAATACATGAGCATATTTTTTTTAATTAAAACAAATAAATGAAATTTAACCAAATCAACAACCAGAGTACTTAGGTGACACTGTAGCAGCAGATGTTTTAGGCTCGTCTTTGAGGAAAATTCATCAGCAGTACAGGTGGTGAGGGACAGAAGCAAAGAACTCCACTGAAAGCCAGTGGGCATGCTGCCTTCTCAGCATGAAATACCAAGGACAATATCCTTAAAGGGGGCTTAAAAGTTCTCCCTTCGACAACGATGAAGGGAATGTCCTATAGGTACTTCAATAGGCTGCTTCCTATAGAAGAATCACCTTCCTACAAAGGCACCAGAAACTCACTGTCAAAGGCACACTGATTGTCGTGTGTGTGCAAACAGAAACAGGGATACATAGTTGGACAGCTGAGAAAAAACGAGAAAAGAAACCAGTCTATTTCTTTTAAATCAGGTACTCTCCAATAACAAAACCATAAATAGCAAATGACATAGGTAAGTAATCTATTCCTCGTTTACAAATAATTTCCCATATTATTAAAGCAATGAGCAGAGCTGAGTTGAAACTTTTTATCTTACTTTCTTAGATTATCTCCTAGGACTTATTTGGTCCCTGCCTATCCTGTACATGGCTAGCTCATCTCTCCATGCACCCACAGCATCTCCAACCAAGCATGGGAGCTGTCCATTCCCAAGCTCTGCAGTCTGTCTGAAAATACTGTTATTCTAACCAGGCTTAGAATGAAACTCGGTGAGAAGCGGGGAGGGAGACTTGGGGCAGAAGCTCTGGGAATTTGGAACTGATATGAAATGATAGATCTTCTTGTCACTTTTAGTCTCTGTGACTACATGAAATTCACGATGACTGAATAATTTGTGCTCCTCACACTGAACAAGCCAGGCTGGTAGATTTCAGTCCAGAAAATGTAGAAGCTAAAAATTCAGAATCTAACAGAGATGAAAATTATCAATCCAAAGCTAAAAGAAAGCCAATTTACCTAAAATTATACCATGTATTTGTGACTATTCTCTAAACCTCAGAAATCCCAGTTTAAAGCATATGGCCTGATGATTCCAAATTAATCAACTACTGCCCCCTGGATTGTCTTCTCATTGAACCTCACCTGCACACCCAATAGCCTTTCAATGAACCATATACAGTCTCATTAGTTCAGATATTTTTCATCTAGAATCTGAAAAGCTTAAGCCAGACTATAATCTCTCTTTATTTTCAATTATTAGACACATTTCAAATCAAATAAATGATTAGAATCTGCAAAGTTGCAAGAGAACTTTATAGGCAGGTAAAAAGATCGTTATCATAAATTAAATCTGGCTGATTTCTATTCTTCCAACATGTGACATTTATTGAATACTTACTGCATAAAACATTATAATCAGTCATTTACAATGATAAAGTATAAAATTAATAAAATGGAGTTCTTTGCTTATCCTTAAATATATTAATATATAACATTTTACTAGATGTTGATATATAATATAATGTATAATATTTATTAATATATTATATAGCATGTAATACTATATACTGATATATGTAAAGAGATATTTTATTGACTCACAAAATTCTACCAAACCAAACAATAAATATATATATCTAAAATTACATCATGTCTTTGTGTCTATTCTCCGCACTTTAAAAATCCTAGCTTAAAAAATGTCATCGAAGCAATGTCAAACATGTCAAACACTTAGAAGCATGACTGACTTCCAAGAGTTACAGAATGCCATTATAGATACCTTCAGTGGAATTCCCAGACTTCTTATTTGAGTTTGAACTTTAAGCCTAAAGAAAAGAAATCTAGACAATTTTGTTGAATAAACTTAAACCAATGTCCTATTCACATAGCTTGCTATTACTGAGAAAATGATATCATTACCTTAACTATAAGTTCAGGCTTCTAGGGTAGGTATGTAGCTACAATAAAGACCTAAACTGAGTCACTGGTAGAAAGAATCATGATTTATTTGAAGCTGGAATATGAGAGTGGGCTGATAACTATGATAATTGCTATACTCTAGAGGATTAAGTGGAAAAATAGACCTGAAAACACAGAACAATCATCGGCCATGTTTTAGTGTCTAGGCAAAGGTTCAACAATGGCCTGACCAACCTGAAGGTGAGATGTCTTAACATTTTCTGGATTAGAGTTCCGATCCAGTCTCATTGAACTTTCCCAAGTCAGTGGTCTGGCCCAAATTTGGACCTTTAGTCTTTGGGATAAATCAATAAAATTCTAAAGGGGCAAGCTAATCCAGGTAAATTGGCACAGAAGTAACTTTTATCTCTAAAGAATTCTGAGGCTGAAGGGTTCTATGGAATATCTTGATTGTCAATTTGAGGAGAGTCACCTGGGTCAGTAAAGCACACCTCAGAGTGTGTGTGAGGGAGATTTCAGAGAGGGTTAAAATCAGAAGTCTTTGTCCTAATCAACAATTCATTCCATTGATTAACTCAGAATAGACTTTAACTGGTGGTGGGGTTAAGGAAGGTGGGATCTAGTTGTGTGTGCCTTTGAAGAATGTATCTTAAAATCTCCCTCTCTCCCTCCTCCCTTTCCTCCATCTATTCCCCTCTCTCCTTCTCCCCTGTCTCCATCCATCCATCTACCTATACCCCTCCATCTCTTTCTCCTTAGCTACCACTAGGTGCAAAACTTTGCTCTGCATACACTCCTGTTGCCATGATAGTCTGCATCATCATAGGCCCATGGCAACAGAGAAGGCCCATCATAGGCTACAACATCTGAAGCTGTGGACAAGATAATTCTTTCTTCACTTAAACTGTTTTTCTAGTGTAATTGTCAGAGTGATCAAGGCAACATAAAAGGTATTCTTAATAACACCACACCATGGAAAGCTCTTGGAGATAGGGATTTCCTTCACCCTAGATATGCTGGGGTGAGACACAGAGCCAGCTTCCAGGGATTGAAGTCTATTAGATCTGAATTGTTCATAAGATGTTCTTTTCTAATTGTGTGCAGGCTCTTTAGGCCAACATAACAAAAAATACTTCCATTTCCAAGTTATAGGTCCAAACTAAGGAGAATCCAGTACCTTTACATATTCACAGTCAACTCACAATTATTTATGCATATGAGAGAGTGGTGTCCTTGATAATAAAATGATAATTTATGGAGGTTTTTGTTTTGTTTTGGTTGTGTTTTATTTTTGGCAATATCAACAGACTTATTTTTCTGATTGTGACTGACCCCAGTTTCTGTCACAGTTAACATTCTCCAGTTACAAACATATATAAACATTCTCCACATATAAGCAGATACCACTCGCCAATTGGTGGTGGGTAGAATGCCCAGAAATACTGTGGGGTAGGGAAAGGAGGGTTGAGATTATATTTTTTGTTGCTGGCAATTCACACACTAGATAATCAATAAAGAGTTGGCTGTATTTATGGGAGGCCCTTCCTAGAGCCAAATAATCACATTAGCTAATTCCCATCCATGAAATAAATGTAGTCTCAGTAATTACTTATTAAACTAAGTCTATCAGCATACAGCACATTTTCTTTTAACTGGGATTATCAAGCTTGACTGTTTATATCAATCCAATTAAGATAATTGTCTGATTCTCCAGTACTAGCTGCCATGTAATTCTTTCTGAGTTTTCTCACGGGCTTGTAAATTTGGGGGGATTCACCATAACTTTTGTGATTTGTAGTCCACGCTATCTAGACAGTTCCCTCTGGACCGTGCAGGTGGTCTGACTGTAGGCTTAACATCCCTGGTACATCCCGCCCATGGCCCCACCCTCGCTGTGGTACTCACCTTTCTCCTCCTCAGCTTGGCTGCTTTCTGCAGTCTCCGTTGGAGGCTGCGCTGCCTTGGTGGCAGCATCCTCTGCAGCAGGGGTGGTGGCAGCAGCAGCAGTGACAGCAGCAGGCACATCGGCTTGTTTAGGCTCCTCCTTGGCTGGGCCATCTTCAGCCTTGGAGGACGGCGAGTTATCAGTGGTAGCTTTAGCAGCGCTTTCTGTCTCAGCTGAGCCGGCCTTTTCCTCTGAGGGGGCCGCATCCCCCTCGCCCTTCTTCTCCTCAGAAGGTGCATCTCCTGCCTTGCTGGGCTCCTCAGCCTTGGGGCTGGTGGCTGGGGCTGCATCGGTAGTAGCAGGGCCGTCTCCCTCCTTCTTCTCCACACCATCAGCCACGGGAGCATCATCCTTCTCCTTGGCTTCGGCCTCAGCAGCTGGTGCATCACCCTTCTTCTCGCCTTTGAGCTTTTTCCTTGTTATGTGTCCACGGAAGCTAGCCTGAATTTTGGTCGCAGCCTTATGAGCCTTATCTTCCGGTTTGACACCATCTTGTTCAATCTTTTGGTCCTCATCATTCTTTTCAACCTTTGTGGAGAAAAGAGGGACAAAAAGGAAAGCTCAGTGGGTGGATAACTCTTGAGTGATTCGTTATGTGCTAAGCTCTTTATGGGGTAGGGGGAAGAAATTTTTGAATCAATCTTAAGAGACCCTTCACCAGTCATTCCTCTTAGCGAATCAATCTTAAGAGATACTTCACCAGTCATTCCTCTTAGAGATACAGGTTTGATGTGTCACCCTCCCTGGCCTGGAGGATGAACTACTTCCATCTCAGCCTCCCTGTGCAGGGATTACAGACTTAGGTCACTACTCAAATGCTACCATTCTTCTGACCCTCCCGCCTTCCAAGGATCCCAGTCATTCAAGGGGTATGCCAAAAAAGCCCTGTAATTCCAGGACTCAAGAAAAGGAAGTAAGGAGATTAGGGGCAAATTCAAGGACAGCCTGGATGACATAGTGAGTTTCAGGCTAGCCTAGGATACAGTATAAAACACACTACCCTACTTTAAACAATACAAACTAAACAAACAAAAATCACTGAGGTTAGCTTTGTATGTATTTCCTTTCTCAAGTCAGTGTTATTCTACAAACCAATCTAAAACAGGCCTTGTTTTAGATGCACCTCGACAATTCAAATCACATTTGCCTTAGGTTTTTATGAAAGAGCTCTCAAGGATACTAGGCTTTGATTTAAGAAATATTATGCAACAACCTATGCATCTCTCTCCCATAAGCGTCCAAGCATGATCAGAAACTTAATATACTCAAGGAAAGAAGCATGCTAAATAGTTCAATAGTAAATCTCATTGGGGTTTTATGCAAAATACAAATGAACTCCAGGGCATTGAGGAAGCCAGAATATGATGATTCACGATGCTAGTCGCCAACTATCAACTATCTCGATGTGTGGTCTACCACCATCAGTAAGCACACCAGGACTTCAGAATTGGAACATAGAAAGTAGTCATTATCACTGAGTTTTAAAAGATGAGGAAAAAAAATTGCTTTGATTGTTTTTAAATTTTTCCTGTATTTACTAAGTCACAATCACAGCCCCAAAGTCATTTAAACCTAAAATTAATTTTTACTATCATAAATAAAGCATCCTGGTACTGCAGGCATGAAATTAGAATATAAGCCATTTTACCCTTTGGTAATAGCATTTACAGTCCTCCATGTGCTACACACAACCCGTTTCTATTTGGAAATTCAATCAAAAGGTAGGAACAAAAAGTATAGTCATGGAAAGAAATGAATAGGCAGGCAAGCAAGACTGTACCACATCACTGCTCACCATGGCATCCTGTCTAGCTGTTAATGGTCTCTATCTCTTCCTTTATCCTTTCCTCACATACATTCTTATTCTTTGATGGCTGTGTTCATTCACATATTGAATTTTACATGCTTGCACACACCCTTCATTACCCTGTCATCTGTGCCCCCCCACCTTCTCTGGCTCAGACACTTCCTCCCAATAAGCCATCTTTGTGATTTCACTTCTTCCTTCTGTTATGACCCATTGATTTGCATGAAAGTATGTGGGGCATTATTTCCTGGAGCATAGGCAGCCTAGGAGAGGCTACACCACTGAAGAAACTGACACCGTCCTCTCTCAGGGACTGGTAACAGCCCATAGACGCACAGGAAGGAGTGGAGCCTCATAGGCCCTCCTCATTAGAGACAAAAGTGAGATGGTGAGCACATTGCATTGCACAATGACTAGATTTTGAGCATCTAACTTTTGCTTGTCTTTGTGAGCCCCGTTCTAGGGGCTGTGAATTATAGCAATAAGTAATATAGGGACTTGCTCTCAAAACATTAATACAAGTGTCTATTGGGTTCTATGTCCCAGGCTTGGTCCAAATCTGACCTCGGCTTTCTCTTTGCCTTTTGCTCTAGACTGGGAAGTAAGCCACAGACTCAACACACAGTATGTTTTTCCACCTGTCATACCAGCCTACCCTAGTGACCCAGATCCAGCTAATCATGGTGTGGCCTATTGATATTCCTTGAATAGATATAGAGACCTGTCAGTACTTAGGTCTGTCAGCATGCTAGTGGATACACTAAGATACATTTTTAAAATAACATACATGTGAGGCTGAAACCAAGATTGACAATATTCTCTGTAAGATTCAAGGCAACTTTTTCTTTTCCCTTAGTTTATCAGGCATAGGATTCTAAACTGAAGGAAAGATACATTATGATCTCTTTGAAAGGGCCCATCCTCCTCCTTTCTGCCTCCTCCCAGAGACATGCATGCTACAACTGCTTCTCTATTGGAGGCACCATCTCCTTCCTGCCATCCTGCTGCTCTTGATGGCTCCTACTGGGACACTCACAGCACAATCTGGGGCACCAGCGCATCTGTCCCTGCCAGGAGCCCTCTGCTCAGAGATGAAATCATAACCCTGTAAAATTAACAGTTGTGAATGGAGCACAGAGTAGAGCCAAGATGCTATTTACTGTACTCTAGTGTGGATTTTCTGAATGAAGCACTATCTTATACGATAGGACATCTGCACTTGGACACCAGTGCCAAGTGCTTCTTCAATCCAAATACTACTCCTTCTAAGAATAAACAAATCAGCTATTTCAGATTAGGCCAACATGCATGAGAGACCCTCTGGAGACTCAAGAAAGCTAGAATCCCATTAAGAACACAAATATTAAATAAAAGATGAAAAACAGGATTAAGTAAGTTAATTGTAACAGAGGATTGTGAAAAACCACTATGGAAACCCACTGCTTTGTAACCTAATCAAAAATATGGCATTTTTAAAAATGATGTTTGGACTTCTATGAGGGTGAGCAATGCTTTCCCTAGAAGACACTGGTTATTAAATAAAAACCTTGGTGCCAAGCATGATATACCTCACTATGAGCTGTTAATCAGGGAGGTCCCAGACAACTCACCCCCACCCCACTCAATCTCCCCCAAGTCAAAGGGAATTTTCACTGCTTTTAGCTTTCAACCAGAATTAAGGTCACATAATTCCAGAAGAACCAGGGATCAATCTGGACAAACAAAAAATTAGAAAAACTCTTCTTTTCTCATCCATTGTGTGATTAAGTCAGTTCCTTTCACCAAGTATGCCCATCCCCCAAGTCCAAGTTCATTGCATTATAAACTTGGAACACTTGGCATTTGGTGTAGCTGATACTCTGTGAAACAACATGTTAACACTATCACTACGTACAGAGTGTCTACACTAAGCACACGCACTAGTAAGGAGATGGATACAATATGTTTCATGGGTGCCTAAGGCTCAGAACTAAAAATAACATTCATTTTTCTGGGATACCTCAGTGAATTTAAGGTTTTTACAGTTATCATGGGAACACTTAAACCTCCAAGCAAAGCTAAACTTGGCATGCTATCTTCTTCTATATACTACAAATATTTCAACTTTTCTCTTTTTTTTTCTAGGTAGCATTGAGTTTTGAATATTTTAAAAACTATTATTGTATGCTACTTCTTTTTTTTTTTTTTAACTGTGATTCTTTCATTCTGGAACAAGTCTGTTTACTCTGCACTATTAGACAGTATATGTCACAAGTAAGGAATTATACAATTTATATTTTTGTTTTTTTAAATAGGCACTCACAGTTAAGAGACTGTTATAGGTCTCAGATGAGACTTTGGACTTTTGAAGGACATTAGAGATTTTAAAGACTATGGATATTTTATAGTTCAACTGGCTGCATTTTTGTACTATAAGATGGGAATGGGAATGGAAGGACATGGATTAAAGGTGATGTGTTTGGGAATCAAATTGACAAGGGGTGGAGTTGTGAAGGGTTAGTGTTAGTTGCCAACTTGACAGTACCTGGAGTCTAAGAGACAAGCCCCCAATTATGCCCCTGAGTGATTATTTAGCCATTGATCATTCTTGTGAAGCATTCTGTCTATGAAGCTACCTGGCATAAGATATCTATCCTGTAGGTGGATGGACCATTTTCTGAAGGTCCTGGTCTGACTGCATATAAAAGATAAAATAAGCCAAACAAATGCTTTTACCTTTCTCCCTCTTATTTGTGGTGGTGATACAACCAGCTGCTTCAAGCTTCTTGTGCTTGACTTCCCTACCATAAGAGACTTTACCTTTGTACTGTGGGTGGAAATAGCCCCCCCTTTTTTTCTTTTTTAAACTTAAGTTGTTTTTGTTATGGTATTTTATCACAGCAAAAGAATAGAATTCAAAAAGCTGAGAATTTATTTAGTGAGTTAAAATATGACCAATGTGATTGAGCAAAAGATATTTTAAAGAAACATAATCAAAGGGCAAGAGATGTGATAAACAATGTTTCCTCTAACACAAGAGAGTGGTTGTATATATGAAGGATTTGATGTGGCCCATAAAATAATGAGAGTAAAATATTAATATATAAATGTGAAATTTAGCAAATAGTTATGATGACCCATTCTATTTTTATTAATAACTTAGTTTAGTGAGGTTTTATTTGCCCTGAGATCATAATTGGTAGTTTGTCAATATTTTAGAAAAACCATACAGGTATCAAACAAGTTTACACTAGGGCCTCTTCTTAAAGATAGTTAAAGATCCAGAAATAGACTGAAATGTGTCCAAATGAGAAAAGAGAATGAGCCTTTGCATCTTTCTGGGAAGATGTAGAAGAGAATAGCCACATCTGAGGTCTACAAGGAACCTTCCACACTGTGCTCGCTGGATTTGAAGCTTTTTCTCAAGGTGAAAGGAAACCAAATATCAGAAGAAGCAATGAAACTTTTAAGCTTTCCCTTATCTGTTATGGGGCAACTGCGACACGTTCATGGTTGAGCAATTTCCCAACAGAATGTGTGAGCAAAGAGAAATCCTGGGATTCCTGGCAGTGTGGTAGTGAGAGAACTTATGTTCTTCCTTAAAGAAGGGTGCAGCATATTGCCACTTCTGCAGAATCAATAAGATATGCCCCTTTAAACTGCAGTTAAAAAGAACCTACGCATACGACAAGGCATATATCTATTCTAGTCATTTCCTAGGACATATGCTGAACAGAAACTAACTAAGTTCTTACAGAAACCATTTGGATATGGCTGACATGGGGATGGGTTGCCTGAGTGAATCAAGGATCAAAGTTACTGACAGGCACAATGAGGCCCTGCTCTCTCAGAGACTGCTTTTCCTTTGAAGGTCACTGAGGTAGAAGAGAGAACTCCCTACCAGGCCTCCCAAAAGGCTGACATGACACAACAATCACAGAGGGACCATAAAGTTTCTTTTGCGGTGGTGTTTTGAAAGAAAAAACGTCTCCATAGGCTCACCCATCTGAATAAGTGTTCCCCAGTAGGTGGCACTGCTTGGGGAAGGAAACTTAGGTGTGGAACCTTGTTGGAGGCAGTACATCACTTGGAGAGTATAACCTCATGCCATTTCTAGCTCACTTTTTGTATGCTTTGCTCTATGCTTGCTGGTGAAGGTGCAATCTCTCAGCTTCAGTTCCTGCTGCCATGCCTGCTACCTGCTATCATTCTTCCCCACCGTGATAGATCCTAGTATTTCTGGAACTGTATGTTAAATGAAACACTTTCTTCTGTAAGTTGACTTGGTCATGGTATATTGTCATAATGACAGGAAAGTAACTAATATATCTGGTGACAACTGGGATGTTAGGGAGGAATGTAGTCAGCCAATACATATGGAGAAAAAATGGATAAGTAGCCCAGACATGCCCAGGACCACACCAGAGGTGCAACCTTCCCACAGCAGTTAAAATAGTGTCAGTATATCCTTGATCCTTGGGAAACAACCACTGCTGGTTGTTAAGTGACACATACTACTTTGTGTTGCTGAACACAGAGTGTAGAAACTTGAAGAACTCAGCCAGCTGGATAGATATCCTGGAGATGTTCATCAAGCCACTCTCCAGCAGACCTTTTCCTCATTTCCCCTTCCTGTGTAGTAAGAGGACAGTATATTGTTATACATCAATTAGGTCTTCATCATGACCATGCAATGAGCACATCATGTTGCCTGATTCATAATCCAAACATTTGGGAAGCTAAAGACAGCTGTATGACCCAGATTCTAAATGATACAGTCTATTCTTAATCCCATGTGGTCCAGTGCTTCTTAAAATAAAATATAGGAAGTCAACATTACTAGGTTATTTTAGAGCAGGGGCCATGAGTAACAAATACAGGTCTGAAATCCTGTTCTCCCAAAGTCACTACTAGTGTTACTAGCTCACCACCTTGGGCAGGTCAGTCTCAGGTGACATAGAGGACAAACAAAACTCTTATTTTTGTGTCGTGATGATTAAATGAGTTCATGTATAGAAGCCATTTAATACAGTCTCTGACACAATATACATGCTCAAAATGGCTCATTTCTACAATCCCTCTCATAATAAACATTCTTGCATTCCAGGCATGGTGGTATATGCCTGTAACCTCAGCACTTCTGAGGTAGGGAAATCAGGAGTTCAAGGCCAACCTCAGCTTTATAGTGAGTTGAAGGTCAACCTAGGCTTCATGACACCCCACCTCAAAAACAAACAAACAAACAAACAAACAAATCACTGATACCATCATTACTATCCCCACCTCAGAGCAATGTTTACCTCATCAAGATACTAAGATACAACCTGGCAATAAGATAACTATGGGTTGGCTATTAGATGTTATTTATCACTAGGCTTGCTGGCATTCCCATCCAGAGATGGGGATTGGGGACACTCCTCAACTCTCTTATACTGTAGAGCTATGTATCTTTAAAAGTATAGGCAATAAACTGTGTAAAAATGCCAAACGATGCAGTTCATTTCTTTTCTGTCCCTGGGAAGAGAGAGCTGTGTTTACCCTGTCAAGGTTAAGTAACAGCTCCGTTCATTTCTCACCTGACAAACACTAACTGCTTCCCTCTCCTTCCTCTCAAACTTTACTCATTCCCCTAAATCTCTGCTTGTCCAGCAGAAGTGATGAAATCTAGTCATTTTCAAAATATATGACCTTCATCTATTATCACACAAAAATTCCCATTTTGCTATGTTTTTAATATGTACAACGGATCGACTTATATCCCTTGTACATTGGAACAGCTGCCTGAGCTGGTTCTAAGAGCCACTCTGTGCATTTATGACTGGTAATAACTACAGCTGATAAAGTTATAAATGCAAATGCCACACATTTTGTGAGGGATTAGTTTGTGAATGTTTTTCCCTCAGAGAAAGTCATTTTAATTTCAGATCTTTTTT
>LR754407.1:38145-48691 GCA_902729485.2 Mus minutoides | reverse complement strand
ATATATGAAATTCCTAGGCAAATGGATGGATCTGGAGGCCATCATCCTGAGTGAAGTAACCCATTCACAAAAGAACTCACATAACATGTACTCACTGATATGTGGATATTAGCCCAGAAACCTAGACTACCCAAGATACAATTTACTAAACACATGAAACTCAAGAAGAAGGAAGATCAAAATGTGGACACGTCACCCCCTTCCTAGAATTAAGAACAAAGCACACATTGAAGGAGTTACAGAGATCATGTGTGAAGTTGAATCCAAAGGATGGACCCAATGACTGCAGCTGCCAGGGATCCATCCCACAATCAGCCACCAAACATAGACACTATAGCATATGTCTGCAAGATAGTGCTGAAAGGGCCCGGCTATAGCTGTCTCAGGGGAAAATATACCAATGCCTGGCAAACATGGAGGTGGAAGCTCACAGTCAGCTATTAGATGTAACACAGGGTTCCCAAGGAAGAAGGAGCTAGAGAAAGTACCCAAGGAGCCAAAGGGGTCTTCAACCCTATAGGTGGAAGAATAACCATGAACTAACTAGTGCCCCCTGAGCTCATGTCTCTAGCTGCATATATAGAAGAGGATGGCCTAGTTGGCCATCAGTGGGAAGAGAGGCCCCTTGGTCATGCAGACTTTATATGCCCCAATACAGGGGAACGCCAGGGCCAAGAAGTGGGAGCGGATGGGTAGGGGAGCAGGGCCGGGATGAGGGAGGGTATAGGGAACTTTCTGGATAACACTTGAAATGTAAATGAGGAAAATAGCTAATAAAAGTTGAAAATAAATAAATAAAAATCCTCTGGTTATTCCAAATTTATATGTAGAATTCTACTGCTTAGTGTATAATAACAAAATATATTGTTTCTCCTAATTAATATAGTACTAGACAATACCTACTGTAGTTTTTAATAATAATCTTAACTTTTGAAATTTTACTTGTTTTTAACTTAGTTCCTTGAATATTTTATCCTATGTTTTTTTTTATATTATCTGTCTCCTCTCCCCACTTTTCATATTTCCACTTTCTTATCTTCCTATACAACTTCCTTTTATTTCTTTGAATTGTCAAATATAGTTTTTGCTGCCCATATACCTTGGTTGTGTGGCTTTTGGTGATCATAATCTTCCTTAATGAAAAGGGACCTCAACCATAGAAAAAGATGACTCTCCCCAAAGTTGTCAGGTGTCAATAATTACATAACTAAGGGTAAGACTTCATAGCAACTCCAACTCTCCATGGCAGAATTTTATTCAGCTTGAACTTACATGTGTCTTCTGATGAGGGTAGCCATATGTACTATTCTATGTCTATAATGATAAATAATTAGGATTTTTTTAGTACCATGCCCATTTAGTAGAGTAATAGTACTAGGTTCTTCTTATAGACTATAACCCTTTAAGGCACAGATTCTTAGACCTGTTTCTGATGCCAACTATGGGTTTTGACTTGTGGGGCAGCACTCACATCTAATCAGAAAGTAATTGCTTACTCTGAAAAACCAATGCCAGTATTGTGCCAAATGTCATGCCATGCTGGGATGGTCATTGAAGATTGCAGGATTAATTCTTTATGTCTTGTCTTTGATCAGCTAAAAGTAAAAATAAAAAAAAAATATTTTAACCTGAAATGTGTCGTTGACTCTTTCTGGTTTTTCTTTGAGAAGCACCTGTGAGCTCATATCCCTGAACTGCAATTCTTAGAAACATTCTCTTGATGTTTGTTTGTGGTGTTGTTTTAGTTTGTATGGTTATTATTATTATTATTATTATTATTATTATTATTATTATTAATTTGGTTTTTTGTTTGATTTGTTTGTTCATTTGTTTGTTTTGGTTTTCCTTTCAGGGGGTAGCATTTAGAGACTTTCAATTCCTGAAGGACAAGATAATGTTCAGAAAGGAGTTTTCCACTCAGTGTGAGTCCTATCTTTCTAATATATGGCCTTCATGTCATGGCTATCTTTGGAATTCTTCCCTCTTTTCTGAAACATACATTTTGTAACTCAAACCACACTTTTTGCTTTGCAAGACCCATACTACAAGTTCTAGAATCATGGATAGAAGTAAAGATAGTCTAGAAAATATTTAATTCTCAAAAAGAGTATCTGATTCTGATTCTCAGAATTCTTCAATTTTATAATAATCTTTTTCATGTTGGTCATGTCATTAAGACATACTCAAGTTGCAAGTCATTATTTTTTTCTTTGCATGTAATCTATTTAGTCTTACATGACTTGTCTTTTGTATTCATCATTTTATTTCTGTTATACACTTCAAATCCCTAGTGAGTTTTGACTCATCACTTATGTGCATTTTTAGGAACAACTAGTTGATATTTGCTTTGTACTTGTGAGTATTTAGTTACCTAATGGCCACTTCATTGAATGGAATTCATACAGTGGTCTATGTAAGTAGGAAGCTTCACAAATTAGCAAAAATTTCTTTAGCATTTTTTTTTGGCTGGTTAGAAAATCTATCTATAAATTTTGCAACTTCTCATGCAAGCAATCTTTTCTCCCAAAGGAGTTAAAAGTACTAATATTTTGTTCCTGATTATTCCTAGTTTTTCTTCTCTAAGTTTCTTCTGTAGCCTTCAAGTTCTTTCCCCTCGATTTACTTTCTACAACCGAATGACCCAAAGTAAATCCTTTTCAAAAACTAGTTTACCCCTTTTTAAAACCAGTACCTAGAAAAAGCTTCTACAGATGGAGGTTTAAAAATGTTCCCATAGCAAACCATTATAGAATGTAGGACAGCCTGTGGATAATTCTCCTGGGCAGTATTCTGAGATGTTTGCATCTGTTTATAGATGCTGATATTATGGGAGATCCATCTGGGAAATCATCTTTTGACTATAAAGACTCATTGAGATATGTTTTCCCCTCTCATTTTCATAAAATACTTTGCTTTTTTTAAGTTATATTATTTGGTCAAATTAAGTTTGGTCTGACAAATTTCATAATTGGCAGTTATCTGTAATATCATGCATCTATCATTGCAGCATCAATATTTACATTGGGGAGAAGGATGAACTTCACATGTTCATCCTGTGGCTTGTAAACAAAGCATTACATATTTAATGACATATAGCTTAATAAGATGACATGTAGTTCTCCCTAATATTTGAATAAAAATGGATAACAATGAAGTTTTATCTATAATTTTTTAGTGATTAAATCTCCCAAAAACTCACATAGGAGTTAATTATGAATTATATCATTAAACTAGAGATATCAGGTTTTTATTCCTTGGACTCTTTGCAGATACACATATAAAATAAGTTTGCTATATAGCAAATTATTTCTTAATTTTATTTAATGTGTTGCAAAGATCTTTCTTGTTATGCATTCTATCTTATCAATAGAGTATTAACTGTATTTACTTTGTATAAACTGTAAACTTGAATCTATCTTTTATGGCATAGTTTTTTTTTGTTTGTTTGTTTTTTTGGTTTTTTTTTCTGCTGACTTAGTCTTCACCCTATTTTCATTCTTGATTTAATTAAATTGGTTACACATAATTGACTTTGGTATTCAACGAAACTTGGGAAACATTTAAAAAGAAAGTTTGTAAAGTAAAGCCCTGATTTGAAGGACATTGTGAGTAGACTATCTTGCCCAAAGTATTGATACACAACGCAAAGACAGGTGATAGACCTCTTCTCCTGTTTTCATTGGGGGATTTGTCTGCTTTACAACAAGGCTATTATGGATGTACTAGGTGCATAAAATTTAAAAAGGTGGTTGAAAATAAAGGACAGAACTAGCTGTTACAACTCACTGTTCTGGTTTTAAACTCCTGTGCAAGCTGACTGATGTAATCTTGAATTCTCTGGACTTCTCACAGAATTGTTCTACTTGGCCTCAAACTAAATGGCAATTTCTTCTTATTTCCTGGCTTCTTCTGATTCTCTGGCTCCTTCTGTCTTCACCTGCAATCTGTCTTGTAAAACTTTCCTGGAAAACTTCTCTCTCTCTCTCTCTCTCTCTCTCTCTCTCTCTCTCTCTCTCTCTCTCTCTCTCTTCTCTCCCTCCCTTCTCCCTCTCTCCCTCCCTTTCCCTCTCTCTATATATCACTATTATATCTATCTATCTATCTATCTATCTATCTATCTATCTATCTATCTATCTATCTATCTAACTATCTAACTGTAGAGAGATATCTGTCTTCCTACCTCCCTTGAGACACTTTTCTTTCCTTATGTTCTCATGAAAGTTGTATATATCTTATCTCTGACTCACTCTGTCGAATCTTTCTCTGATTTGTCACTTTGTCACTCAATTAGGATGAGTGAGTGATACCTAGATCACGTTTTAATGAAAGTTGTTATCTTTGTTCATCTTAAATTACTATCAAATCTCCATCTTTGATATTATGGGTGACTTGTAAGATACGTTCTGTTTCAAGAAGCTAAGTATACCCTGATTTGGAGGTTGCTTGTGTTTGATTTGCAAAGATTGTAGCAGAAAGTTCCACAGGCTAGTCTCAGTGCGGCCTCAGCAGCTACATTCTAGGTCAGTGTTTGAAGGCCACCAATAAGCAGGTACAGCACAATGCCAAGGTGTGGTTAGCATGGCAGCAGGTCAGCAGCAGGCAGTGCAGATCAGAGGCAACTCACATGAACTACAATGGAGTTGGCCATATATTCTGACTTTCAGAGAGGAAAGTATATGGCTGAATCTTTCTTCCACTCTCCACCTCCTCTCCTAATTATCAGTGGCCAGCAGCCCTATATAGAGTATGAAATTCTAGAAAACATAAATACTTTTTTTTAACTTTATATAGTATTAACCAATGCTTTCATTATGCCACCTTGACACTAAATACAAACTCCAGTTTTGTTAAACTAAACTGGATGCTAGATGCTTGCTACTTTCTTGTATTTCAAGAGTCCATCCTGGTTCTTCTCATACCTGGCAATAAATCAACATGGATAAAGGTGTGAGCCTTAGGGTAAGCCTGGATTTTGGCAGACTGTCTGATTCATCCAAATGACCATGTCTTTATCTCTCCTTGGAGTCTAAGTTTCTTGGTGCATAAAACATAGTTTGCAGTGCCATGGCCCATGGGGCTATTGTGAGGATTAAGTGGGATATTGCTGTAAAGTACTGAGTGATATTTCTAGCAAGGTGCAAGTGCTCCTTTTAGCTTAGTGCAGGTATTAGGAGGATTTTTTTTTAGCAGAGAATCATCCCTTCATAAAATTCCTATCTTTATACTTGGTCCATTATGCTGCAAAATGCACTTCAACGTTTTAAAATGACAACCAGCCCATAACTATGTGTTCCTCTTTTTCTTAAGAAACTTTTTGATATCCAACTCTAGCTCTCTATTTTTTTTGTTTATTCCCCAAGTACAAATTTAATATTTATTAAAAGTGATATAAGGTGAGTGGCCTTGGTTAATGAAAGAGTTGCCATCTCAGATTATTGAACAGAAATATCAATGCAGGATTCCTGGCCAATATATTTAAAAGACATTTCTAGTTGTCACTTGGACTTCCTGTGTTTAGTTTAAGACATTACTTATTCTTGCCTTGCTGACTCTGACTGTGCCACTTGTTCAGTCCTTTTCTTGTTGCTTCTTGGACATTTTTAAATTCATGGGTTGTCCTGCTAGTCCTCTGGACCTTTTAAGTTTGATAGATCTTATGATCATTGTTTCTATAAAACTTTGAAGCCTAACAACCATGCTGTGCACCCAAGTCTGTGGTCCACAGTACAACCCAGATGTATGAGACAATAAACTAGAATCTATGGAGCAGATGAGCTAACTTTGAACAATCCAATGACCCTAAATCAGTAGTAGAATGAAAGTGTTCTTTACAGCACCAATATCCTTTCATACCTCGAAAATATAACCAAACAGGAGGAAGAAGAAATTCCAAAAGATCTGTATTGGTGAGTTAGCAGTATTTTTGTGCCCATTCCTCTCTCTCTCAGGGTAGCTTTTCGTCCTCTGCGACTAACTCATGCATTGAAAATATTTCTGAGTTCTTTGTGTGATAAGGACCTCAAAGGAAAATAGTCAATCTCTCTTAGACATGAAGTTGGCAGACATTCATTTTTCATTTTGTTCTAAGTCTTTCTGTTTATGAAGCTGTACTGAACAAAGAACAGAGTCTCTTTTCTGTTTGGCACAATTATTCTATCTTCCCATTAATTTCTGGTCTCGTACTGCTTAGTTTAATGATACAAATTTGCTTTGTTGTGTTGTTTTGTTTTTCAAACAGACAGTGTATAATGAAAGCAGCCAACTGTGGAAAATATTTGCAGTTATTGCTTGAGTTTTGACAAATAAGTCTTCAATACCCCTGAGTCTCTCATTTTCCCTTTTATCCTTCTTTCTTCCTATAAAATTATTTGATTTATTACTTCTGGGCAGATGATAAATCACTTTCCTGGTGTACCTTTAAATCAAAACTAAACAAGATAAACTATTTTAATAATATTTTATTTTAGCCTTTCTTTTATCTCTATAACCTTTGGCTTAGCCCTGTCAGGAGTGATATGTCAATGTAATTTTTTTGCAACAGTGTTAATTCCTTATTAGTTTGCATCCACTCTTCCCCCCACTTTTTTTTTAACTGAAAATAGCCACTTAACCTTCCTGTGATTTAATCATCCAGTTGCTCTTTGATTCATTCTCTTTAATTCACAATGCTGATACCTGTGGGATAAAATCATAATGTCTTGTATTGATGTTCAAGGCCTTGTAAAATGTAAAACCAGCAGTTAAATAAATTGGTTTCCTATGCAATCTCTCTTTACTTTTCACAGTAGTAGGAACATGGAGGCTCTCCTGGGGGAATTAATATTCTTCCCCATTCAGCCCATGTGGTACTCAGATTCATAGGCAGCTCTTCCTTCACCTTGTGTGCAGACATGTGACAGTCCTGGGTCATAAGAACTTCACCTACTCTCAATACCTATTATGGTAAGTAGTAAAAATCCAATCAGGGCATGTTCAAAACGTGATACTTTTAAGAGGCTTTTTATTCCCTTGAAGCTATATGATAATCCTGGGCATATAGTTGCTTTTCTGGCATCCTACTTGGAAAATAAATTTGATCTGTGATAAATAGAGATAAAACTGGTTCCTGTGAAGATAGAAGGGAGGCTAGACTTGGATCATGATCATGTTTAATGCTATGATCCAGCCATCTTGGAATGTATAAACCTCTGGGGATTAATTACAAGAACTAAGGAAGCCCTCTCTCTCTTTTCTTTGAACCTGTCCCATCCTCTCTTTCTCTGACTCTCTCAACATATACTTGTACTTCTGTTGCTATGAATTTCTCTCTGTCTCTTTCTCTTTCTCTTTCTCTTTCTCATTTTCATTTGTACCACAATTTTCATATTCGGCTTATAAAACATTTAACGACTTCAGTATGCCCATGTTCCCCGGAGTACTCAGTGGATGTCCACCTCTAAAGAAAAATTAAGATTTCTGAACACATCATTGATTCTTTTATTCTACTGTCTTGGGTATTCTGCACCAGCATCTAACAATAGCTTTCTCTTTTACTTTTAATTATTTACTTTGTTTCGAGATAACTTGCTTGCTCTTACATTCTTAGTTCCTTCACTGACAACCCAATAAACCTTTAGCACAATACCAGTATTTTCTGTAGTCCTTGTAAAACCTTCCTAATATTGACTTTTTAGCTATGATAGAGTGTGTACCTGTTTTTAATATGCATCATTTCCAATACTGTGAGAGATGCTAGCTAACTAACTTAAATTTTGTTAAGCTAACTAGCATCTTAAATTTTGTTCCATCCCCTTATATGACTGACTGGTCTAAATGAACTCAGCCAATATCGATTATGGTGTTAAAACAAATATATGAAATGTGCTCATTTATAATAGTTTCTTAATGAGAACTGCTAAACTGAAGCACTTGCAGAAACCAGAGTGGAAACATAAAAGAATAAAACCAATGTAAAATCGTAAGATTAAATTAACTTCTACTATATGCAACTTTAACACTGGTTTAATGTTTTTGCCCTTTACATCCTGCATATCTATCAGCCACAGAGAGCAAAATAACATGACTAGCTACTCGATTCCTTGAGCTAGTAATGACTGCCTTTTTGAAAGACTACCACTATACATTAGATTTCAAATGCATTTGGTTTTATTTAACAGGCTGTCATGTAGCTCAGGCTGTCCTAAAATTCTTCAATTCCTAATTCTTGCTGTACCTCCAAGTTACATTCCTGGATTAGAAAAAACATACCAGCATGGCTAGCCCTAGAATTAAATTGTTAATAGGGCATGTTAAATACTAATTTTGTGTCATTCCCATAAATGCAAATAATTACTATAAATGGCAAACAATGTGCTATATGATCATGAGGATACTTTCATGGTTTAAATGTGTATCAAGTCATTAATCTATACTCCTGGAATTTGTACCCATATCTATCTACAACTTCTAAACACATATTAGAATATTTCTAGAAATTATATCTGTAATAAGCACAGAGCTTTTGTTCTTGTAATTATTTAATAAACACAGTCTTATAATGGTTTATGTACTATTCACATTGCATTAAGCATTATATGTAAGCTGAAAAATATTTAAAGTATTTGAGGAGATAAATATATATTTCATATAAATATAGCTTGATTTTAGAGAAGGAATCTATGTATTTGCAAATGTTGAAATCTTCAGGATGGATCACTGGACTAGTTTTTCAGAAACAACTGAGTAAAAATTGTATTTGAGTTTTAAAATTTAAAATGTATCTCAATAATGTTCACTAAAAAAAAGTTAGGTATTTATTTTCTGCTCCTTGATACAGGCTTGTATCAGAATCTGAGTGCCCATCCTATTGTAAAAATAGGTAATATCATTTGTAAGTCTTAATGACTGATGATAATTTACAAGATTTATGTAAAGGACATAGTGAACTCATGTAGCTTCTAAATGACTTGAAATGGACTTCTTATACATAATCAAGGATGAGGTTTATCTTGGTGGTGCATACCTGTAATCTCAGTCCTCTTGAGCCAGAACGAGGAAGTTTACTACTTTGAATCCAGCACAGGCTGCGTAGAAAATTCAAATCAATCTTGAAAATAGTGTTCCCCAAATCACATCAAACCAGATCAACAAGCAATCTCTCCTATGCTAACAACAAATCCCAAACATGTAATCATTAAAAACGTTACCATCCATTTCATATAAATTAATCAATGTATGGCTTCTTACACATACCTCTTCCTTCTTAATAATACAAACTACTCAGATGGAAAATTTACCATGCTGGTATGTACACTTATCGCCTGCTGTTAGAATAATTTATACACCTGTCAAGAAGCACTACCCTTAAATGAAACCTCTTGTGTGTTCCTGGGGTGTTTTCAGACTATCCAAACATTTATTAAATTCTAAGTTCTAATTTAATGTTCAGAACGACTGTGCTTTCTAACTATTGTGGGTCTCTCTCTGCCCAAGTCCATGTTGAATACAAAGAGATTTAATATAAACAGCCCCAGGCACCAAGGAAGTAACAGTAGTGTTTGGAGAGAAGAGAGCTGTATTTATCTCTTAATATACTGCATTTCACATTCATAATTTTGAACTTAGACAGAGCCTTGAGAAGTTCCTATCAAGAAGAGGTAGCCTTTTACAGTTTGGCTAGGGCTCAGGTTTGGATTTTATGTGTGGCCGGTCTTGCAGTCTAGATGACCTTCCACCATTTACAGCTCATTCCTGCCATCATTTATTGGATTTTGTGAATAAAATGAGGTGCTTTGGGGCATTATTGAATGTGATGATTGCAAAGGTCTCGGGACTTATCCATCAAAAATGTCAAGGGCTTTCTCTGCAGTGTTGGATGAGTACTTTGAATACTTAAAGGCACGTTTTTAACTTGTAGAGATTTATATGGTGTTATAAAGTATAAATATTTCTCTATGAAACTCGAGAAGAACCCAGTTCCCAATCCATTCATCATCTACATTCTCTTTATTTTTGTATAAATCTCAGTAAGGTTTCCCTAAGTTTTTGAGACTTTTTGCTTATGGGTTTCAGCTTGGAGGAAGACGTTTTAAACTTCTGTTACAAATACCTTGTGAAGCTACCAAGCCAGGTTCCTTGTGCATATTTATAGTGAGGCCTGCATCCAATCTCCCTTCTTTCACTCTCCTCTCCCACCACTCCTCTCCTCAGGTGTGTGCTTATTTATTATATAGTTAAAGTGAATATGTAGGTGGGGATCAGAGGATAAGAAACAGGTTTTAGAAATTAGGCTTTCTTAAGAAGTTTAAAGTTAAAACCTTAGTCCTTATTTATTGATTTAAATGTATTTGGATGATACCATAGGCTATGTAATCAGTCACCAAACATAGACACTATAGCATATGCCAGCAAGATGGTGCTGAAAGGGCCCGGATATAGAGGTCTCAGGGGAAAATATACCAATGCCTGGCAAACATGGAGGTGGAAGCTCACGGTCAGCTACTAGATGGAACACAGGGTTCCCAAGGAAGAAGGAGCTAGAGAAAGTACCCAAGGAGCTGAAGGGGTC
>LR754407.1:0-38045 GCA_902729485.2 Mus minutoides | reverse complement strand
CCATACTCTTTCAACTTCATAACCTTTTTCTTTTGAAATAATTTTATACATATATGTGTGTGGTGCTCAGTCCATTTAATGTGGCACATATGTATTCATGTTTAGAGATCACCATCTCTGATTGGATAACCTATCAGCAGCTCATTACTGGAGAAAATTGATTCTCCCTCTGGCAGCGGCTAGGATTGCCTACAGCTCTTCATTTGCAGTGTGACATTGTGATGGTTTTCCCATGCGTGTTGAGTTTCAAATGCTGTCATTAGCAAGATTTGTATAGGAGACTCTCCCATTAAGATTTGATACGTAGAAACTTTTTCATATATAGACTCTGCTGCTCCTGTGGCCTTTCCAGCATTTCCGCCATAGCTTCTGCAATTCCTTCTGATCATTAAGCCTAAGGACTGAATTGTAGATTTATCAGTTTGAGACAAGCACTTTGCAGCAAATTTTTCTCTGCATTTTGACCAGATGTGAATTTCTACAATGGGTTTGATCTACTGCTGAAGGCAGCATCTTTCCTGAAAAGTGAGGGCTACACTTACCTGAGGATATAGTGAGAGGTTTTCAGAAAGAAGTTTGGAATTATGCTAGATTAGGAATTTTGTGGAAGTAGCTTCCCTTCTCAGGTTCATTACCTTATCAGCCAGATCACATATGCATACTTATTAAGGAATGGATAAGCATGACTGGCCACAAAGCAAATTGTTATTATTGTTAAAAAGTAATGGCAGTGGCGATGGTGGTAGTGGTTATAGAAATAGTAATAGTAGCAGTAGTAATGCTTCTGTCATTTCCTTTCTTCCAGCATTTAAGAAGATTAATTTGTTCGTCTTGTTTAAAAGGAGAAGCACCCAGAAATCAAAACCCAACTTTCAAACTTCACTTACTGTTTTAGCCATGTCTTCTCTTTAGTTAGCCCATCTCCTTATTTGTAGAATAATGGGCATAATCATAATCCTGGTTTCCTATTTTGCCTTAAAATGATTTCTTGCTGTGTAAGATGTACTAGACTGAATTTTGAATATTCAAAACTTCATTAAATGCAAATTGTGCTAAAATATTAATCAAATAATTGAAAGTATTTAAATACTTGAGTTGTACATAGTAAAGAATGTATAAAAATTGTTGTGTCAGAAGTTAGGATGTTGAGGGAACTAAAACCAAGCTGAAGGTCTTTGATGTAATGACTTTGTACATATCTCTCTGACATTTTGTCATGCAATGGACAATGTTTTTAAAACAGTTTGTTAGTTTTAAAATGTTTTGAATAAAGAGTGTTATTCAAAATTCACAGAGACACAGACATTTGAGTTATAGATTTTTATTCTGTATAGCTTCCTATTTTGCTATAAATTGCTCATACCCAAGTTTGTGAATTTTTCTGACTGAAATGGAATATCCATAAGCCTACTTTGGGAAGTAGAATGTAAGGATATTCAGACTTGTCACTTCTTATCTATCTATGCTACTAGAGATGTGTAATTCAGATGTTATAGACAACCCATAGCTAACACCTGTAACCAGGTTAAATGTTATTTGGAAATTGAACACTTTGAAATATAATCAACACTCTCTCTACGAGACACATATAAATCAAATAGAATCAATGCTAGTTATCACACCTGTCTCTCAGGAACAAAGAAACTGGGGAAATATGCCCTGACTGCATCTATGTGTTCTCAATTACCTAGTCTAGTAGAAGGATCTCCCAATAAACAATTTAACATACTGACATATTTAGTATGTCATCTAATCTAGTAATACAAAGCTAAAGCTATTCTATGATTTAAAACATTTAGTGTTTAATCCATGTCCTTGGTTACTTGCAATGTACTTAATGAAGAAAATACATGTGACACAACTCTCCAAAATATTATTTCTTTGATCTTCACCCAAATTCAAGATTGACAGCTAATCTTAGATCTACATCCATCTCTGTCTCTTTTTCTCTTTGTAAAATTAAAGACATTACCAGCTTCCTACCCTACCATAAAGCACCTTCAAAGTTAAGTTGTTCTGGGTTGTACAGCCTCAAACTATTAGGAAGTAAGGAAAGAAAATTACTGTACTTTCAATCAACTTATTTTTCAGTTGGGAAATATATCAATAGCTATCTAGAAATAAAAGTTATCTAGAGAATGCTGGCCAGGTAACTAAGAATTCTGAACTCCCTAAAGAAACTAAATTAAATACAGGAGATTAATTCCCATGTCTCAATTCTACTTTAATTTCTCTTCATATCATATCCTTTCCTGCTTGTTTTCTTTCAAAAACTGACTTTAAGTGTGCAGAATTAAGATGAATTATGTTGTCTTCAGTTACCACTACAGTATTTTATCTTATATTCATGTACTGATGAGCAGAGATGATACTTTGGTTTTGATTTACAGAGCCATAGTTATCTTTAAAAAACAGAGGACTAAATTCCTGAATTTCTAGATTCACACTCTGTATTTTCAGTTTGAATTCTCATTGTTGATGCTATCTGTAGTTTTCTATACACTTACTCGGCAGGCCATCAATTTTCTTCACTGGTTTGAGATCTGCTCAGAAACCGATGTTTACAAATAGGGGTAGAAAGAATGAATTGGTAATACCAAAGTGGAAAAACAAGGGCACCCTGGACAAGGATGTGAGGTGTGAGTGTGTGTGTGTGAGTTTCTATACATGTATAGATATGTTTGTGTGTGTTTCTATGTATATACATATGTGAGTGTGTGTGTGTGTGTGTGTGTGTGTGTGTGTGTGTGTGTGTGTGTGTGTGTGTGTGTTTGGGTGCGTGTTTGCAGCCCTGGTATTCTAACCCAAGGTCTTGCATATACTAGGTAAGCACTCTGTCACTAAAACACATCTATACCCTAAACATATATGTGTGTGTATATGTATGTATGTATATATATATATATATATATATATATATATATATATATATATGTATATATATAAAATATATAGAGAGATAGAGATAGAGATAGAGATAGAGATAGAGATAGAGATAGATATATACATATATATATATATATGAACTAGGAAACAGATGTACTGTGCTCTTTTCACAATACTGAAAAGAATTTTTTTTTGTATTTCTACATAAATTCTTTAGGACTAGTGACAGGAAGAATCACTATCATAGTGTGATTCATATCCATCTTGTCTATTACCAACTCTTAGTCCTATCTAGTGGCTGCTCTACCACTCTTTTACCTAGGAAAAAGGAAGAACCCAAAGATCAAAGAGAAGAGTGCTTGGTTTCAATGTTTTAAAGAAAATCTCTCTGGGGTCCCATCCCAAGGGAAGGGCATGGGCTTCTGTGTCTGTTGCTTGCCTTTTGGGGTCCAGCAAAGTTAACCACAGAATAAAATCAAAATGCTCCCCAGCTTGAAATTCATACTGATTGACAGTTTGGGGTGTGTAAGTATACATACAGCATGGTGCCGTGGGATGTAAACATAAACCCGAATTTACCATAGGCAAAAATGGAGGCAGTAAAACCCAAGCTCCGCTGAGGCCTCATTATCCTGGGCAAAGATTACACAGTCAGAGTGTGCTTGAGCTGGACATAGCACAGACCGAAGGAGTCCTGGCAGAAAGTTCCCACACTCTGAGGCTTAGCCAGTTTAAAAAGCTTGGTGTATCTATTTAACTGAAGTAACAGAAATTCCTTGTAAAGCCAGTAATCTCATCAATACAACACTCTCTCTGGAACTCAAGGTTACTCTATGCTGATCTGTTTCTCAGTCTCAGGGAAACTGAACCCACTTATCCACTAAAATGGGGAGAGTTGGGGTTTCACCACCATCTGTATGTGCTTACTGACTCTGTGGCACATTCTTTTCCTGTAAGTAAGCTCTAATTTATAACATGTCTAAGTCAACTGAACAGCTGCGGACAGCAGCCCTTTTGAAAGATTGCTGAGTACTCTCTCTTCACAGCACACGGACATCCTGTGTGGCAGTGGAAAGTTACCCTGTACAGTTTGGAAGACAACCTTTTGGAAGACCATTGTGTATGTCACAGTGATGTATCACGTTATCCAAGAGATAGAGCTCTGCCAGGGCAGGCAGTTGCTTGAAAGGCAAAGCTCTTTCTTGTGAAGGTACAGGTGAAGGCAAATTTAATTTCTTCCTAGAGAAAATGTCACCACCACCACCATTGGTTAGCACCTAGGATTTATATTGAAATTTGGCTGTGCCTTCATAAGGGCTCCTGGAAGAGAGAGAGAGAAGATTTATGACCAAAGAAGCAGTATTATCCCCTAGGGAATTCATTTTATTTGTGAAGAGAAAGAGGAACGATATTTAAACAAGAGAACTGCTAGTTTAGTTGATGAGCAGAAAACCTCCCTCGCCTTTGACCATAATGAAAAAACAAAACAAAACTGGATTTTAAAATAGTTTTGTGATTTCTGTACCAGAGGGTAAAAAATAAAAAGAACATTTTCCAAAGCATGAACCATTCACAAAATTTCCCTCCCCACAATGACAAATAATCAGTTGCAGAGAACACACTTTATCTCTTGTTCCTTATTAAACATTGAGTTTTAGATAAACCCATATTCTTCCATAAAATTAGAAATATTAAATACATGCCCTCTAGCAAAGGAAATTACTCCATTTTTGTTTTACTTTGGAATAACAAGTAATTTATTTCATTGGGGCATAGTTAATATGCTAGATGTAGCTTGCATTAAGCAAGTACATTAAATCAAATAGAAAATATATGGAAATATCTTTTGTCATTCTTACTAATAACAATCAATTAGAGTATTTATGAAGATGTTTTGGATAAGTATGTTTTTAATTTGGTACATTAGAAGCTTGTCTTCTGATTAAGAAATTTATGTGAGTGTTGTGTGTATCTTTGTGTGTGAGAGGTGTCGATGTACACATACATATGAAGGGACAGAAGTCCACACGTGATGTTTTTCCCTGAGTGCATTCACCACATATATATGTACGCACACACACACACACACACACACACACACACACACACACATGTCTACATATATGTACACATATATGTACACATACACACATATATGTTCACATACATATATATGTTCTCACACACATATATGTACATATAGACATACACATATATGTACATACATATGTACGAGTATATATATATGTGTGTGTATTCATAGGAACACAGTTTTTATATACATATATGTATATGCATATGCATATGTGTTTGTGTACATGTCTATATACATATATGTCTATAAAATCTGTATTTCTATAAGTATATGTGTGTAGCTGCCCACAGAGGCCAAAAGGTGTCAGACTTCCTGGAGTTAGAGTTATAGGTATTTGTAAATCACCCAACAAGAATCCTGAGAATGGACTTCTAGTTCTCCAGAAGAACAACAGTCTTCTTAGTTCTTCATCTATCGATTGAACCTCACCACTTTATTTTTTTATAAGACAGGATCTCTAATTGCCTGGAGGTGAACTAGGCCAGGCATTTGGGACTCAAGCACTTACATGTTCTATTGAGCCAATGTTGTTACAAGTACACACTAAGCTTTGTACATAGATTCTAAAAACTAAACTCATGACCTCATCTTGTGTATCGAGAACTTACTGACTCCACTGAACTATTGAGCCAATCTCCAGGGAAATATTCCCTATGCCTTTAATTTGTTTACTAATATGTTGCCTCTCCTCCATGCTAGTTTCTACAGTCAGCCCTTGGGAGGACACATCAAAGCTACAGAAGGATGAACCCTGTCTCTGTCACTGTCTTGTCCCTAGAAGTCCATATCCTATCACATCTCTAATCTTCAGGTAGAAGAAGTTGCTCTTTTACAATCTCTATTTTCTAACACTGTCTTAAGTTGTACACCATTTTATTCCCTTAAGTGCCAAATTTTTAAAATTTTAATTCATCCTAGGTAACTCCATTTGTTCTGTATTCTTATTATTATTAAATTTATTTATTTATTCACATTACAGCCCAATATCAGCCCTTTCTCTCCTCCCAGTAACTCCTCATGCAAATCCTTTCCCCATTCCCATTAGGAGGGGAAGCTCCCCTTCCGGGTTTCAATCCCCTCACAAACCCCACCCTCAAAAACATGTTGATATGGGATGAGAAACATCCTCTTCCAGTGATGCCAGACAAGGCTGTTCTGTACATTTAGGGGTGTGTTATTCACAGCCAGGCAAGAGACTCAGTGACAGCCACTGCTCCAGTTGTTTGGGGGACCTGCATGAAGAACAAACTGGTTATCTGCTGCATATGTGCTGGGGGCCTAGGTCTAGCCTGGGCTCACTGGTCAGTTGGTGATTCAGCCTCTGGGAGCCTCAAAGGTTCAAGGTTAGTTCACACTTTTGGTCCTCCTGTGGAGTCTCCATCCTCTTCAGGTCCCTCAATCCTTTTTCCTACTCCCCTACAAGAGTTTCTGAGCTTTATATAATGTTTGGGTATGAATCTCTGCATTTTTACCATTGGTTGTTGAGTGGAGCCACTCAGAGGACTGACCTTTATGCTAGGTTCCTCTCTGCAAGCATAGGGGAATATCATTAATAGTTTTGGGAATTGGTTCTTTCCGATGCGATGGGTCTCGGTTTGTGGGAGTCATTAGTTGGCATTCCCTCAGACTCTGCTCTATCTTTGTCTCTGTACATATTGTAGGCAGAATAAATGTAAATGAAAGGATTTCTGGATGTATTGTTGTCTTTTCCTTCCAATGGGAGTCCTGCCTGGCTCCCGGATTCACATCACCCACTTCTAGGAATCTCAGCTAGAGTCCCCCACTTAGTTCCTCTGGGGCCTTTCCCTTTCCCAGGTCTCTGATATGTCCTAGAGATTGTTCCTACACCCCAGCTAATCTCCTTTTCTCTCATCTGCTCTCCCTACATTTGGTACCCAACCAACCTGTTCCACTCTCTGCAATCTATTCATGTTATTTTGTCTATTTGCTAAGTCCTGCTTGAGTGTGACATTGAGCAAAACAAGACTTATGATTGAAATCTGCTCATCACCCTTATTAGCCTTCTTAATTGAAAAAGCAACATGGCTACTGAAGGGTTCAAGAATGTGACCCAAACATGCTTCTCTTTTGGAAGTGTTTTTATGATCTTGTTGTACCCAAGAATTAACTTACACCTAGAGAACATTAAAATTTTCCTGTTCCTTCTCCCCAAAAGATGCCTGAACATACATAGGACATGAAATGGGGGAAATTGAGGAGAAGGAAACCTACCATAAGAGATAGCACCAAGATGAGAAAAATGAGAGATGAAAGAGAATTACTGAAAGACACTTTATTTGAAAATGCAATAATTCTAACTTAAGTTGTTAGATAGAATTATTAAAAACATGAATTAAGAGAGATAGGTAGCCCATAGACACCAGCAGATTGTTTTTCCCAAATCTGGAAGCAGAGCTGAGAAAATTCTGTACAAAGAGATATTAAAAAAAAAACAATCTTTCTGTTACTTCTCCACATAATTTAATTATTTCCCCACAATAGCCCATGTTTAACTAATATTAATTGGTATTCCTGGTGTAGTTCCTATTTATTACATCCCATAAAGCTTACATTAATTTTTTATGTTCATTTCCCCTCATATCTGTCTTATGTCTTATTTTATTGCTAGGTTTATGTAACACACTGAAAGGAAACAATAACGTTTTTCCTCCCTTATACTTGCATATATTAATTTCACAAGTTAGCATGTCATTATTTGCCTAGGAATGCTAATTATTCTGGAACATACAGAATCTCATCATACCAATAAGTAAACTATGATGGTTCTTAGATTCACTTATCCCAAGACTGTTGAACTTTATATGTTACATTTATAATTTTAACAGAAACATAGGAGAATGAGAGATAGGTAGAAAGGAATCATTTCACAGTGTGGTAAATCAAATCATAATTAAACACAAAGTAGTACAAGTGTGATGTTGGACTAACATGTGTAGTCATCGCATCTGAGCTGCAGTTCCTTAGTGAAAGCAGAACCCAGGTCTTCACAGTCTTGAGATACCTTCCCAGCCTTTAGTACATCTGCTGGGCTTTCTATACCACATCTGCTGCCAAGTGCGTTTGGCTATGAGACTTATATTAGTATTCTGTCAACATCACATCCCCTTGTTATCCAATACAGCTTGAGTACAAGTATCTTGGCAGGCCTGGCTGTGTTTGCTCTCCCCTCACTCTGCCTTATATGTGTGTGTTTAGAAAGCAGAGGATGTAACCCTTTTGTGAAAGGATTGAGTTTTTGCTCTGAAATCTGAGTCTGTTTTCAATCAAGAAGATGTATTTTGTGCTATTCTGGTTAGTGCAATCAAGCCATGCTCCTCAATAGGAACCGAACACCTAGAAGACAGGGCATCGGTAAATGTGGGCGTGGCTCAATTGTATTTTCGATAGGTCCTAATTGTCATGGTAGACATAAGACAAAAACAAATCACTTCATTATTTGATTAGGGTGCTTTCATTGTGCTCAGTTGATCAGTTAAGACCCTGATAAGTCTCAAAATACATTTAGAAAAACAATGGAGGTGAAGAGAATAGCAACCAAGCAATAGTTTTCTGCCATGTATAGACATCACCAATTGACCTTTACTCCTTTTGCTTTCAAGGTAATAAGGAAAGATAATTGTAGCTTAAGAAACTGAGAAAAGAGACTAACAGAACAGATGGGTCCAGAAATGTATTTTGCCTTGAGAAAATATGTTGTATCATTTGTGAACAGACCTCAGTGATGCTCAGAGTGCTCTCATATTTTCAGATAGATCTTAGGAATTTTATATCTTTTTAAATTTCCAGTAATTCCTTTCTAATGAAGCTAGGTTGGCGTCATGGCTTTGGCTAACTTCTGAGTGAAGCTCAATGGTATCCATCAGAGTATTTCTATGGCTCAAATTACATATTCTTAGGAGTGAATGCCATTTGGTTTTTGTTGTTGTTTCTTTGTGTTTGTTTGTTTGTTTGTTTTTGTTTTGTTTTGGTGTGGTTTTGGTTTTCCTGGCTGTCCTGGAACTCACTCTGTAGAACAGGTTGATATTGAGTTTGAAGCTATGCCTGCCTCTGCCTCATAAGTGCTGAAACTAAAGACATCCACCACCAGTCCCTGGCTTGAAATCTTCCCATTTGTAAGGGAAAGTAATCTAGGTTGCCTTTAAAAATAATGGTATTTCACTCATGAAGCTGAGCCAGGTAGGTCCTACCCATCTCTCCGATTTAGAATGCAGCAGGCTGAGACAAACTTTAGGGGTTTTCCTTCAGAGTTAAATGAGCTACATGCATTCCTCTGTTTTGCTGCTTCAAGAGAATGCCACATATTCAGTGGTTGCCAACAATAAAAATGGGTTTCTTAAAGTTCTGAGGATGAGAGTCTTACCATCCAGATGCCTACATATGTGACATGTGGGGAGAAAATCCTGCCTGCTTTTACTCTATTCTCATGAACCTGCCTCTACTTCATGTCTTTTGACAGATCTCCTGTCTTGAGAGAATCATGTTATAGACCAGAATTTTATATATGAGTTTACAACAAATACAGGTTCTTATCATAGCACTCAATCTCTTCTGAGTTCCTAAATTTGGTGTCCTCCTCATATGTGCATATCTTCCTTCATTTCCAGTAGCCTTCAGAGGTTTAAATTATAGCATAGAAAACTCTCAGAAGTTAAAGCCCTGGGTTTAAACAAATGCATTGTGTGTCAGACATGGGAGGAACTCAAGGTACAATTAATTTTAAGACAAATTCTTTTTCAGGTGTGACACTGCGGATAAAAAAATAAAAGTTATATGCTTAGAAAAAAAAATGGAGAAGATGTCAGACAGATATTATGCCTGGGAATGAGAAATAGAAAAGTATATAATGGTCACATTTATGCCAAATGAGTCTGGAATCCAACAGAGTAAGCATTGAATTTTCATGCTCAGAGCCAACTCTCTTGCTTATATAAGGACCACTAAGGTTATAGTGTGAAACTATGATGCCTCAGAATTTTGTCAGGAATGGATTGAGGCTTAAGGTTTTGATAGTCTCACTCCCTGGCCCCAATAACAACTCTATGCCTAGCTCTATTGCCAAGGTGACTTTTTTGGATGACCTTCCTTTCAGTTAACTCTGTTCCTTGATTATGTGCACAGATTCTTCCAGGTTTAAATCATCTATCTGAGGTTATTCCCATAAGTGGTTGTGGGAGTATTCCTGTGTTTCAATTCCCACTAGCTATTGTTCTATTGGGTAATCTCTCTTGTCCCTTGGTAGTTGTTAAAACTCTTCAACTTTGGTCTTATCATGGGAGGCCAGTGGATCAGTCATGATGATGATCAACCAATTGTCTTGTACAGTAAATATTTACCAATGTTTAAATAGCAAAATAAATGGGACAGGAAATCCTGTGACCAAAGATCTATATTCTCTCTTGAGCAGCCTGTTTTTTTGTTTTTTGTTTTTTTTTCTGTGTATTCATCCTGACAGTGTTTCAGATTTTTAAATTCTGTTATTTCCTTTAATAAATACACTCTAATCCATGTCTCTCTGCTCCCCTTTCCTTCTCAACAGTCAACAGATGCCACACTGAACCTTCTATACTTAAATATTTCCTCAGGCAAAAATACTACTTCCCCTCTAACAAATTACACTCCCCCCCCCCCCCAAATGGAACAAGAACGCAAGTCAGCCAAGTGCTTTGGTGTCTTTTAACAGGGTGGATTTTGTTCTTTTGTCTAATGAATAATATATTGCTTTCTATTTTGTGGTCTCCCTCCCCGCCCCATGCCAGCTCAAGGCTGGGAGTTGAGACCTGAGGTCTCCGAGGGTGTGCCTCAGGAAGCCACATACAACCTGTTTCTCCAACCAAGGCTGGTTTCCATTGTTGTGCTAATCTACACCTGCCTTCTCCAGAGGCTGCTGCCTGTTGCCCAGCCACATAGTGGACCCTGCTCCCAGCAGGGACATTCCACAGTGCTTCTAGCTCCACATTCCAGGTGCCAGTGCAGAACTAACAGGAGGGGCGGGGTCAAGAGAGATTTTTCAGCAAAGATTCAGACGTGTTTTGACCAGACAATTGACTCAATGTTTTCTTTTCTCTCCCACCTAGTCCTAACAGTCCCCAGTCCGCCTTCCGGGGAACCCAGGTTTTGTTGGGGGCTGGGTCCCCAACACTATTTGAGAACATATTTCTCCCTGCATTCTCTTCAGTAGTATTTATTTAATATCTAAGAAAATCAAGCCTTTCCCTATAACGTTCCTCTCCTTCAGAACTTTTGCTGGTATGCCCTGCTCATGAAAATATTGGCTTTTCTTAGCACTCACCACAAGACTCCCCAGCCATTGTATTTAGCACCTAGTCCCAAAGCTACTACTACATGTCTAGGTATCTTCACTGTAGCATGTCCATGGTGTAGTACCAGTGTTCTGTCTTGAACTGTCCAGGGTGCTGTCAGTGAATATCACAGTTCAGGTAAAATAAACATTGCACGCTTTTTTCCCCCACAGTTCTAGAAGCTGGCAAAGCCAAATGAAGACAATAGCACTTGTTAGTAAAAGCTAACTGTCCCTTTGTTGTGTCCTCATGACAGAAAGAGGAATGAACCTTTTTGAGTCTAATTTATAAGGATATCAATCTGGTTTATATGGGCTGAATTCTAATGACCAAATTTTCTCCCAAAGGCTCCAAATTAAACATCATCTCCTAGAATAGGATTTTAATTTAACAATTTTAAGAAGACAGAATGAGTCAGACAATGGCAGCACCTTTAGTTTTTGTCACCTGTGGGCCTGCTCAGCTGTGTTTCTGATGTGTGTCAGATAGAGTGTCTTATGGCCAAAGGGACTCTTATTTTTTAGTAGTAGAACCCTGTGTTTGATAGAAAGAACAGAGTTCAGAAAGAGTCTAGCCTACTATTGCTTATCATGTTATACTAGAAATGTTGCTCAACCTCTCTGATTTTCTGTATAAGAATAATATTTAGTTATTCATTTAGTATTTTTAGAAGGAGTAGGTAAATAAACATTATAATTATTAGCTCACAAAATATCTCTACCATAGTTTTTATTTTAATTTTTTAAATTTTTTTAATTAAGGCATTTTTATTAGATATTTTCTTTATTTACATTTCAAATGCTATCCCCAAAGCTCCCATACCCTCCGCCATGTCCTGCTCTCCAACCCACCCACTCCTGCTTCCTAGCCCTGGCATTCCCCTGTACTGGGGCATATGATCTTCACAAGACCAAGGGCCTCTCCTCCCAATGATGGCTGACTAGGCTATCCTCTGCTACATAGGCAACTACTGGTTAATTCATATTGTTGATCCTCCTATAGGGTTGCAGACCCCTTTACCTCCTTGGGTACTTTCTCTAGCTCCTTCATTAGGGACCCTGTGTACCATCCAGTAGATGACTGTGAGCATTCATTTCTGTATTTGCCAGGCATTGGTAGAGCCTCACAAGAAAGAGCTATGTCAGGATCCTGTCACCAAAATCTTTCTGGCATATGCAATAGTATTGGGTTTGGTGGTTGAATTTGGGATGGATCCCTGGGTGGGGCAGTCTCTGGATGGTCTTTTCTTCTGTCTTATCTCCAAACTTTGTCTCTGTAACTCCTTTCATGGGTATTTTGTTCCCCATTCTAAGAAGGAGAAAAGTATCCACAGTTTGGTCTTTCTTCTTCTTGAGTTTCATGTGTTTTGCAAATTGTATCTTGGATATTCTAACTTTCTGGGCTAATGCCCACTTATCAGTGAGTGCATATCATGTGTGTCCTTTTGTGATTGGGTTACCTCACTCAGGATGATATCCTCCAGACGCATCCATTTGCCTAAGAATTTCATGGATTCATTGTTTTTAATTGCTGAGTAGTACTCCATTGTGTAAATGCGCCACATTTTCTATATCCATTCCTCTGTTGAGGGACATCTGGGTTCTTTCCAGCTTCTGGCTACTCTAAATAAGGCTGCTATGAACATAGTGGAGCATCAAACATACTTTTTAAAATAAGAAAGAAAATGTATATCTTAAAAAATACTCTGAAATGTACTAAAACAAACCCCTTTTAATGGGGAAAATTCAATATTACTTTTATATTTGTTTGTAAACTAGTATTATATAACAGAAAGACAAAAATACCCATGGTGTAGTGTTGACAGATGCCTCTAATATAGACTGAAGGATGAATCACGTAATATCCCAGAATGATAGTTTCCTAATGAACTAATACATGCTACTTCACAGAGAAGACAATGAGTGATGTGTGAAAGTGGTCTTCTCAGTTGATGGCAAATGATGAGGACTAACATGCTTTGTTGAAGAGTCTCAGCCTAGTCCTGTGAATGATATATAGGGTTCTTATAAATAAAAGGTAGCACAGAGACAAGGAAGTACATATGCATGCATTTGGAATTGAAAACACGCATGGCCATCTGTAAGATAACTGCTGGAATGTAGAGTTGTAGGAACACAAGTAGTGTTTCCTAGGCTCGACTGCCTGTTGCTCCCTCCCATAAAACAGACTGAAAATGTGATCTTGTACTCTTCCTTACATTCTCCTCAGTACGATGATGCTGAAGTCGTTTGCTTGGGATTTGGGCATTAAGAGAGGAAAAGTAGAAAATATGTGCCAATTTAAAGGCTAGGGGTCTGAAGGGGAGGCAGTTCCTAGCTGTGGATTCCATATGACATAAGTACCTGCATAAACACAATGTGAACAAGTAACACTTGGACATGGATTTCCCTTGCTAACATAACAGGAAGACCAATAGAACAAAATACATTTTCCAGATAAGTTAACATCTTATAAACAAACATCTTTTTTTTTTTTAGCTTTAGATCATGAGAGCTAGATAAAGATGTGAATGCAGTACACCCAAATATATTTTTTATTTGGCCAAAGGAGTGTATCAATGGTTAAAGTGCTTGCTGTGCACATATGAAAATCAAGAGTTCAGATTACCAGAAATCCATAGAAATTGCAGGCACACATAGCACCTCATCTTTGATTCCAATGTCAGCAAACAGAAACATGGGATCTACTGAGTAAGGCAGCCTGGAGACTAACCATATTGGTGAGCATTGGGTTTAATTAATAGGTATTATCTGAATGAGTAAGGGGTGCATGAATTAAGGATGATTCCTAACATCAACCTTTAGCTACTGCATATACAGCTACACACCCATACATGCATTCTAGTTCTCTCTCTCTCTCTCTCTCTCTCTCTCTCTCTCTCTCTCTCTCTCTCTCTCTGTGTGTGTGTGTGTGTGTGTGTGTCTTAAACACACACAGAAACACTAAAAATGTGAAAATGTGTCTATGTTATGATTTTATCCATAGTAAAAGAGAATCTAGCAGAAAGCCTGTGAAATTGGTAAGTGCTATTTCTGATGGAAGAAATTCGTGTGCATCTCCGATTATATGACCTATTATAAACATCTTTTTTATCCTTAACACACTTGATGCTGATAGTGTTAGAATGTCAGTTATGTATCCCTTCTAACACTCAAAAAATGTTGCAGAAGCCAGGAAGGAAGGAATGTAAAATCCAGAATATAGAGGAAAGGGCTGTGAAATGCACATTTTATTTTTAGTAAGGCATAGTTGTAACAATGAATTCTCAATAGCAGTGGATGCCTGCAGTGTGTCACAATAAGAATGGGCTGCCAACAGTCAAGTATGTGGATCGGAGGGGGCTCAGGTTGAACTACCCCTCACTGCTGAACTATTGGCTATGCATAGATTCTGAGAGGCAGGAGTTATTACACTCAATTGTCTACTGATGAACCTATCAGACTTCAGTGACTAACAACAAACAAATGGCCCTGGTTAAGCTGAGTGAGTCACAAAACAAATGAAAAAGACATAAGGAGAATAGTGTGGAGAACAGGACTTGATAATGAATGGAAGGAGATAAGAGAAGTTAGGAGAGAGTCATCAGAATGATAGTCATGAAATTTTCAAAGTACATAATTAATAAACAATAAGTAAATATAAGAATAAAATATAAATTCTGCTTTAATTTAGTGTTTGCATATTTTAAGAAATATTGAGTGACATAATCCTCATGCATAAATTCAAAGTATTCTCTAAGGTTTAAGAAAGACATTTAAAATTATACATCTTAACCAATTGTCATTAGTAGGGCATAATGCAGCAGTCTATGGGAGTAGATACAAAGAAACAGAGCCAAATATGAGGCATAGTTTGGGCAACCCCATGGAAGAGTGAGAGGAAAGGTTTGTCTTAGGGTTTCCATTGCCATGAAGAGACACTGTGACTAAGGCAACTCTTATAAAGGGCAGCATTTCATTGNTTCCCTTCCCTTCCCTTCCCTTCCCTTCCCTTCCCTTCCCTTCCCTTCCCTTTCCTTCCATCCTTCCATCCTTTCCTCTACCCTTCTGCCCTCCCTTTCCTTTTCTCTCTTTTCTTTTCTTTTCTTTTCTTTTCTTTTCTTTTCTTTTCTTTTCTTTTCTTTTCTAAAGAAAATCCTTGGAGGAGTTGATCTGAGGTAGAGAGGAGGTGGATGGGAATGAAAATGGAGACCTTCAAGTCTGGGTATAATATAAGACAAAATAAAAATTTTTATTATTATTTTATGATGCAACTTCTAACACAAACAACTTTTATGAGAGTGGGTGCAGACACTACCTTCCTGAGCTGTCTCTGTGCTTTTGCTGTGGATAGGGATTCTCTCTCATTCCTTCACTGATTTATCCTTCTGATGGGGACACTGGGACCATAATGCTCAGTAAGAGCTATGCCATTTTTCATGTTTCATGATATATTGGCCAGACAACCTGGGAACACACTTAATATTTCTTTAAAATTGGCTTGAGTTTCTATGATGCTTACTCTTATACTAACCATGAGACAAATATCAGAGCCAGCTGCAGATGGCAAAATCATGCTCAGTCCCAACTCACTCATTGCGAAGGACATTTTTAAAACAAGATGATCAATTTTAGAAAATAATAGTTCTTCCTGGGTCTGAGCTCTAGAGTGTCTTTGGAGAATATAAATAGGGCACCTATGGTATGAATTGGCTGATTTATGAAATGCATCTTAGGTGCTTGAGATTACTTTCCAGTGTGGATCACCAAGGTACTTCCCAAGGCTCTGGGCTTCCCAAGAGCTCTATGGACAAAACAAAAACAACAGCTTTCCTTTTTCCCAAGAGGAAGATGACTTAGTCAAGTCTGGCTCTAATGACTCAATTTTACTGAATAACTGCCCCACAGATCCTTCTGGAAGCTTTGTAGTCAAAGTTAAATTTTACTGTTCCTAAAGAGTCTGAGAGTTTATGCTTCTGTCTTTGTTGACAACACTGAGGCAGTCAAATCAATGTCTATGAGAAAAGGAGTTAGGATTTTATAAATCAGTTATATAGGACTCTATGTAGTATGAATGCTTATATGTCTATCTGTTGGAATATAAAAAAAATCATATTTTAAATATTGTCAAGTATTCTCTGAAACACCATGGCCTAAAGATGAATATTTAATTTGTCTACATGTTTTATCCATTCAGTTAGTTAAAAATTCCTAGTAGATGCCTGTTATAATATATTCTTTTTAATAAATTAGCAGCATATACATATATATGCATATTATGCTTATGTATCACAAAATTAATGATATATATGATGTGTGTATGTGTGTGTGTATATATACATATTATAATAATGATAGTGGGTCTGCCTCTATTACTGCCCATTTAATAGAGGTAGGAGTAGGAATGAAAACATACAGACTACCAAATTAATAAAGATAATTTTACAACTTTCTTTGACATAAAGAAAATATAAATATAATGGGGAAATGAGTGTATATATGAATGACTAATTTAAATTTTAGTAAAGAACAGTTCTAATATACTTAACCTTCTTTAGTGTTGTTTAAAATAAACAAAAATCTGAGCTATATTAACTCATTAATTTATATTAATATCCTAGCTCTTGATATTACTTTAGACTGTGTTAAGGCTACATATAGGAAATAGCAGGGTAAGCACTAAACTGGGCTACCAAATGAAATTACATAATGCTGCCTCACAGAGTTCTTTAAAAATAGATAACACACTTGGGACTCGAATAGTCTGAATTCTAAATGCCTGGAGGTAGGGACATAGGCAGGGTGAGCTCAGAAATCCTCCGCCCATCACGTCTATATCACTTAAAGTAACTGCAAACCTGGCCAGGCCAAATGTATCCTCTCACAGGGATAAAGGCTTCATAAACATGCACAGGTGAAATACTTCGATGCTGGTAGATGACAATGAGGAGCCCTTCTTCCTTGTACACCCTACAATTTCAGTTCAGATAGAAACCATTTTGTTCTCTCTGACAACTGTCATCATATTCTATAGATTAGAGCAATGATCTAGTCACGTGAGTTGGATCATAGGGTGTTACAAAGAGCTATGACTCCAAACTGTGGCTTACTTGGTTTACCATAGTATTATTGAAGTTCAATGTCAATGGAAACATGGAGTTTCTCTGAGAAAAGGATTGGAGCCTTGTCTGTGAAACAGGGCAAAAGTTTACATAATCTTTCCAAGACCTGATCATATTTATTTATCCTGATCAATTTATCCTGATCATATCTTCTGGAATGATTTGCCCAATGCAGATCATTGTCAAGTTCATCAGTTCAGATGTTCAATAAAGTCTGTTTATAATTTAAATCATGCTAACTCCAATGCTCTGTGCTGTCAGCTGTTATAAAAAAGAATATAGAAAGCCGTTGGAGCCGCTTTGTACTGAGTTGGCTGTGAGCTTGGAAATTTTCCAGTATCATAGTTTTGGATGTGATCATATGAGGCCCAGCATTGATTGTCTATTCATGATAATAATGGGCTGATGCCTTAGGTGCCAGTCTCCACAGGACCTCTAGAGGGGACTTCGATGTTCTGATGGTCTGCTTAGAGAAAAGGTAAGAGTGGCAAAAATAAAATCCTTGTGTTGTAGAAATAAGGAAACTGGTTTTTCTATTCTTGATGCCTTCATGAGACTACATCAAGGCTGCCGAGCTTGCTTTTTTTCCTTGCTTTTGGTTAGCATATTGAGTTGGATTTTGTTTTGATATCTCTTATTTGCCCTAAATTTCTCTCTCTCTCTCTCTCTCTCTCTCTCTCTCTCTCTCTCTCTCTCTCCTCTCCCTCACCCCTTCTAACACGTCTCCCTCCATCATCCTTTCCTAGCACAATTCTTTTAAAATTTGTGTGTTTGTTTGTTTGTTTCTAAAAGACTGGAACAGATTTTACGTGGCTTCTCTTTTCTATTTCATAGACTTCTAGCTTGCAATAAGAGTTCCTCTTTCAGTAAACATTTTCACATAGAAGGTATAGGGGGTCCTTTGGGATAGCATTTAAAATGCAAATGAAGAATATATCTAATAATTTTTTTTTTAAAAAAGAAAGGAGATAATTGTATGGTTTTATCACCTTGAACTAGTGTCTCCTATAAGCATTAAATGTTTTCAGTTCGAAGAAGACAAAGACAAAGATGAAGATGAAGAAGAAGAAGGAGGAGGAGGAAGGACAGGAGGGGGAGGAGGAGAGGGGGAGGAGGNGGGAGAGGGGGAGGGGGAGGGGGAAAGGAGATAAAGGTAGAGAAATCATGTTTGAGTCAGGCAGATTCAAAACCACTAGGATTGTTTTTTACTTTTCTCATTTTATTTATTTTGTGCATGTGTTTTTATACATATGAGTACCTAAGTGCCAGGACACCTGTATGAAAGTCAAAGGAAAGAGAATCCATTCATCCCTTCCACTATGTGGGTGGCAGGGATCAATTTCAATTTGTAAGGCTTAGATGCAAGCATCTCCTTTCACTGAACAGTCTTACTAGTCCTAGGAAAATATTTCAAAAACATGTTATTAGTTTACATTTGTCATCTTGAATACTTCAAACAGCCACGTTTGACTTGTCTACATAATTTGATGGGTGTTTTATCCATATCTTGAGACATAGTAAAGACAAAAACCTAATGCCAGTTTTTATAAAATGAATCAATAATAATTGAATTCATTAGCAGTGGCATAAGAGTCTCCTTCATGCTGCAAATGAACACATTTCTAGTAAACCACCTTCAGCCACAATAGAGTGATCCAATTCTCTGGTATTCTACATCAGTTTGTTGGGACATAGCATGATGGTTTGGCTGCTGACAATAATTCATGGCCAAGAACCCATCTGTCAGTGGCAGAAATAGCCAGGGAAGATGTGGTGACAGTGGCCAGCATTCTGAGCTTGATGAACACCATCTGTACCTGGGAAAGGACTGACCACAGAGGGTTAGTGTGAGAGGAACACAGCTGCCACCACTCAAGACTTTGCTGTACTCATTCAAGCTGACTCAGAATCCAGGGTTTGCAGTGCAGATTACACTGATCACATAAAACTTAACCATGCCATGGACCACATCATGGCCAGAATAAAGAGATATATAATACTGAATGACAAAGAAATATATCAAGGTTTGGTTTATAAGAGTAGATCGCTTTTGGAAGTCTAGGAGAAAGGAATGGATAAGGTGAAGAGGTTTTAGTCAGTTTATGTTTGACAGATTCCAACAAGGTGAGAGCTCCAGATAGAGGCAGCCAAGGCCATAAAAGGATGAATCCTGCTTTTAGGTAAAGTTAATGTAATCTACAGCTTCCAAAATCATAACAGAGAACCAAAAGGATACCTGAAGAATCTACAAAGTCATTGTATAGAATCCACTTACTGAGCACTCTACCTTTAAGACCCCCTATAATTGTTCTTGATCAAATAAAGATTCTGAAGAACATAGTAAAGAGTACAATATATCTCCAAAATTCTTAACCCTATCTAGATCAGATATTGGCACGCATTTTATATTTTCATAATAATCTATAAAGTGCATATTTTCAAGTTTTGTTGACTACATATATTAGCAAATTTTCTCAGTGTATATATTTCTTTTAGGATAGGGTCTCATGTATCCCAAGCAGGCCTTAATCTCCCCATGAAGACAATATTAAAGTTCTGCTTTTTCTGTCTCTGACTCCTAGATGTTGGTATCACATTCATGTGTTACTGTATCCAAAATATAAGGTGATCGGGATATAACCCAGGCTTCTGGGTGAACACTTTTCAACTGATTTACATCCTTAGACTCTGAGGCGTGTGTTTCTGTTTTTTTGTTTTTTTTTCTCTTCTTTTCTTTTCTCTTCTTTTCTTTTCTCTTCTTTTCTTTTTTCTTTTTTCTTTTTCTTTTTTTTTTTTTAACAAGACAAATGCACAATCTATTATTGCTTCAGGGAAAACCCATAAAGAATCCTAGACTTAAGCCAAATGCAGAGCCTATGAAATACAAACAGCATATGGCCTGTGGAGAAGCAAGACTCAATGGAGAATGGCAGTGGAGTGAACTATGTGATGGTGTTGGATGACCACATTTCAAGGCTTGTGGCCAAAGCTGGTGCTGTGACAGGTCTTTGTTAGGGCACACATATCTTTCTGTTTTCTGCACCAGAAATACTGAAGAGATAAAATTCAGAAGGAGTAGTGGAGCTGTCAATCAAAAGAAAGTTAGCGGTGGAAAAGGGACCCAAACTCATCTTAACAGCAGGTCTCTCTTTTCAGTGGTTTTGGATTCAATCACACATTTTCTTTTTAAGTTGTAAGAAAAATTGGTTTACCATCCTTTTAGGAACAGATAAATTTGATGGGCATATACAACTTCCCTACTACAGAATTTTTTCTACTTGAGAGAAAAACCAAGTGCTCATCTCCCCCCTTCCTGGAATAAACCCATTCCATCTTTTTTATTTTTATTTTTATTTATTTATTTTTTGGTTAAACACATCACAGCTATTTCTATAGTACATAGAACAATACCACTTTTCTTCTCTAGCTGTTCTGTTTTATTGGCTCTGAGTTGGAAAATCAGTCTTCTTGTTCTTATATTTTTTTGTCTTTGTCTAATACAAGTAGAATCCACTATCAAGTTTGGAAAATGAAAATGAATTCATTAGATTATCAAACTGAGACTGGAACTCTGAGCTACTGTGCAAGTATCTCACCCAGAAAGATGCCCTCAAATGAAAATGATGACTTGTGCCTTCTTTTAGAATATTTGCACAAGGGGATGTCTGGTCATAACCGCACACCCCCCTCAAAAAAAAAAAAAGTGAGATAGAACTTATAGAGACCCTTTCCAGTGGATAATCATGGCCCCAGGTTGAGGGATGGAGCCACCCACCCATCTCAAACATTTTAACCCAGAATTGTTCCTGTCTGAATGAAATGCAGGACAAAGAGTGGAGCAGACATTGGAGGAAAAGCTAACAAGAGACTGCCCCACCTAGGGATCCATCCCATCCTCGGACAATAAACCCAGACACTATTGCTGATGCCAAGAAGCTCTTGCTGACAGAAGCCTGGTATAGCTCTCTCCTGAGAGTTTCTGTCAGAGCCTGACCAATAGAGATGTTGATGTTTGTGCCAACCATCAGACTGAGCCCAGGGACCCCAATGGAAGAGCTAGGGGAAGGACTGAAGAAGCTGAAGGGGATTGCAACCTGATAGAAATAACAGCATCAAATAACCGGAACTCCCAGAGCTCCATGGACTAAACCACCAACCAAAGGGTATACATGGAGGTACCCATGGCTCCAGCTGCATCTGTAGTAGAGGACTGTCATATCTGGCATCAGTGGGAAGGAAGGAGGCCCTTGGTCCTGTGGATAAATGATGTAGGGGAATGCTAGAGCTGTGAGACAGGGAGAGGAGGATGGGATAGGGAGTTTGCAGAGAGACAACCTGGAAGGGCCACAACATTTGAAATATAAATTAAATAACAAATTAAAACAACAACAAAACAAAAACAACAACAAACTAATCCATCCAAACTGAAGAATATTTTAAAACAATAGCAGGCTTGCTTAAGTTTCTCCATATTGAATTTTTTCGTTGAATTATATGTAAATAATTTGAATCCATTTTAATTTTTAATAACTATTTTCCACCTCCTCCTTCCTAAAACTTAGGAAAAATGGTTTTCTATTTCTTCTACAGCCTGATGAACCTTTGCACCAGGAATGATATAAAATCTCTTATTTCTGGTTTGTTCAATTACAGGTAAAACTACTCCATAAGCTATAGGAAAAATATCTTCTCCTATGGTATGATTTACTTAAGCAATATAACCTTGTACCCCAAATCTTGAGTTTGCTTAGACTATGGGTTTTTGTAAGCTTCTCTAAAAGTAAACTAATTTGTATAAGCTACTCATTCATATTGGACTATTGGACTGAGCTGATTTTTGTGTGTGTGTGCCAATCTGAAACATAAAATTCTTTTATTACTTAGAGGACACAGTGGTTCAATTAAAGTTTGTGTTTGTAAAATAAAATCCAGGGACTAATTGAATCAGCGTTTGTCTCAAAGAGATAGAAAGTGATTCAAACCCTATCACCACAGAACTTGTACAAGAAAAATTGGAGTCAGTGTCATAGGTCTATGTTTGTTAAGACATAATTGTCTGTTCCCTCTAAGGGATTATTGGCAGAATTGCTGAAGTACACAATAAGCACTCACAATCTACTTTCTCTTAAATTCATATAAGTGAGTAGTAAAAATTTGTACCTGCTTTTTACATTGTATTTTATAATTGCTATAGTTTTGATAGGATGTCTTGGTTATAATTTTAAATAAGTGTTCTCTTAGTGTTTGGTGCTTACATCAGTGTGGAAAACTTGTATGTGATGTTTTAAGCAAGTTCTGATCATGTCCATGAACTGACGGAAATTACACAGGTGTGACCCTGTCTCCTCCATACATGTTGGCATTCGTATGAACTTATAACATCCTGATTGGAAAATTAATCAACTTTCCTTTTCAGGTACAATATTAATATTCTTGTATTTGAACCAAGAAAATGGGACATTTACTTCATTAATATAAATTAATATAAAATATGTAAATATAAATATAGAAATAATATAAATAATATAAAAAGTAAAAAGGTATGAAATTTTTAATAAAAAAAACTAGCGTTCTTCTTTCTACAACTCAAGTGACACAGAAATTAGATCATTTTAAGTTTGAGAAATCATCTGCTATATTTCTACAACATCAAGGAAACAAAAAGAAACTGACATTATCTTTGCAGAATTTAACAGGCTCAATGAAGAATGGTTATATAAAATTTTCAAAGACTCGGGGTTAGGGAGATAGCTCGGCTGGTAAAGTGCTTGCCTTGCAAGGATGAAGACCTCATTTCAACCCCATTATCCACATTAAAAAAAAATGGTTAACAATGGCTTTTCATCCAAGCACCAGGGACTCAGAGATGATGGATGAATCTGATGAACCAATGGAAGGTGGATCCAAAGGACTATGGAATGGTTTTCTTTTTTCTTTTGTAATGTACTACATTTATTTGGGTTTGGTTATTTTTTTATTAATTATTTTATTTATTTACATTTCAAATGTTATCCCCCTTCCAGGTTTCCCCTCCATAAACCCCCTATTTTATCCTCTTCCCTCTTCTTCTGTGAGGGTACTTCCCCACCCACCCACCCACTTGTAACCATCTCACTTGTCCTAGCATTCCCCTTCACTGAGGCATAGAGCCTTCCCAGGACTAAAGGCCTCCCCTCCCATTGATGCTATATAAGGCCAACCTCTGCTACATATGGGTTTAAAAATATTTTGCTTGTATGCATGTATGAGTAAACATACCTGCAGGTTCATACCACACATTCAAGAGTGTTGAGATCAAAGTATAGCTTGCCAGAATCACTTCTCTTTTTCTCTTATGTGAATTCTTAGAAATCAAACTCAGGGTGTCAGGCTTTGTTGAGGAGAAACCAGGAAGGGGGATATTATTTGAAATGTAAATGAATAAAATTATTAATAAAAGACAAACAAAAAGGAATTATTTTCAAAAGAGCTGCACCTTAGTCATGAGTGATGTATCAAGAAAAAGATGTGTGTTGCTGAGGTCTTAATCTCTATAATGAAATAACTGAGATAAAGAACTTAACAAAGAAGTAATTTATTTTATTTTGTGGTTCTGTGGGTTGAATGAGAGTACACTGTCAGAAAAGGCATTGCAGAATGACTGCACAAATCAGCAGCCAAGAGGCAAAGAGTGAGAGAAGGGATCTGAGGATAAGACATGTTTTTCTAAAGCAACCTACAATGAACTGTGTCTTTGATGGAGCTCTGTGTTCCATAAGACTTACACATTTCCAGTAGTCTAATCATTTGTGAATCCATCTACAGAGAACCCCAAAACCTCATGATTTATTCATTTATCAGTAACACCACCAATTGGTCTCTTTACATTTAACAGAGGAGCCTTAAGAAAAGTCCTTTATGTCTCAAGCCAGTGGCATTTTCAGAAAGACCATGTGTTTGATTCTGCCTCATAGAATCTGCATGGAACTCAGTATCATTCTGTTTTTCTCTATATATGTGTGTATATGTATACGATGCATATGTATTTCTGTATGTATTTTTGGAGTTATCTATAATTGGTTTTTATTGGTTATTTTATAGAAAGGAAGGAAGTAATCTCACCAGAATTTCAGAAAATATTGTAAAGAATGTGAGAAGTCATAAAGATATAGTAAAATTAATGTTAAAGTGCGTTCACCATCATTGCTCTGTTAAAATTTGCTGGATTCAACTTGTCTTACTCTACCCCAGAGTCAGGAAGACTTCAGAAGCCATTTTTTAAAATTTGTTGTTTATTTATTTGCATTTCAGATGTTATCTCCCCTCCCTCTTTCCCCTACACAATTCCCCTATCCCCTCTCCTCCTCCTGCCTCTATGAGGGAGCTTTCTCACCATCCCACCCTCTCACCCCTCAGCACCCTAGCATTCTTCTTTGATAGGTCATCAAGCCTCCACAGAGGCAAGAGATTCTCCTCCCATTGATGCCATAGAAGGCCATCCTCTGCTATATATCCAGCTGGAGCCGTGAATTCCCCCATGTTGGTGGTTTAGTCCCTGGGAGCTTTGAGGGGTCTAATTGGTTGATCTTGTTGTTCATTCTATGTGGTTGCAAACCCCCTCCGCTCCTCCAGTTCTTGCCCTAACTTCTCCATTGGAGTCCCTGTGCTCAGTCCAATGTTTGGCTGTATACATCCACATCTGTATTGGTTAGGCTCTGGCAGAGCATGGCAGGGGACAGCTGTACCAGGCTCCTGTCAGAAAGTGCTTCTTGGCATCAGCAATATTGTCTGGGTTTGGTGTCTGTAGACGGATGGATCCCTAGGTGAGGCAGTCTCTGGATGGCCTTTCCTTTACTCTTTGCTCCATTCTGTCTCTGCAATTCCTTTTGACAGGAGGAATTCTGGATTCATATTTTTGAGATGGTTGAGTGACCCCATCCCACAACCGGGAGCCATACCTATCCATTGGATATAGTCTTTACATGTCCTCTCTCCCCTTTGTTGGATATTTCAGTTAGTATCCCCACTGTTGAGTATGGCGAACCTCTTGAGTCCCTGGAATCTGGAATGTTCTAGTCTTTACCTCCAGTTACCCCTCCCCCACTGCGACACACCACCATTCAAATTTCTGACTCCCTGTACTTCTCTCTCATCTGCTCTCATATCTCAACCCCCCCCCACCTTTTCCCTCCCCTCTCCTCTCTCCCTCCCATATCCCTCTTTCTACTTTCTGAGTTTATTTCCTTCTCTCTTCTGAGTAGGACTGTAGGGTCCACACTTTGGTGTGCTTTCCCCTTTTCTTGGGTTGCCTCATTCAGGATGATATTTTCAAGTACTGTCCATTTGCCTGAGAATTTCATGACATCAGTGTTTTTAATAGATGAATAATGTTTTTAATAGATGAGTAGTAATCCATTGTGTAAATGGACGATGTTTTCTGTATCCATTCCTCTGTTAAGGGACATCTGGGTTCTTTCCAGCTTCTGGCAATTATAAATAAGACTGTTTTATGAACAAAATGTCCTTGTTATATGTTGTAGCATCTTTTGGGTATATGCCCAGGAGTGGTATAGCAGGGTCCTCACATACAACAATTTCCAATTTTCTGAGGAACTGGCAGACTGATTTCCAGAGTGATTGTACCAGTTTGCAATCCCATCAGCAATGCAGGAGTATTCCTCTTTGTCCACATCCTTGACAGAATCTGCTGTCACCTAAGCTTTTGATTTTAGCCATTCTGATTGGTGTGGGAGGAATCTCGGGGTTGATTTGATTTGTATTTCCCTGATGACTAAGGATGTTGAACATTTAAGTGCTTCTCAGCCATTTGAGATTTCTCAGTGAGAATTCTCTGTTTAACTCCGTGCCCCATTTTTAATAGGGTTATTTGGTTTTCTGGAGTCTAACTTCTTGAGTTCTTGCATATTTTAGATTTTAGTCCTCTATTGCATGTAGGGTTCAAAAGATCTTTTCCCAATCCGTGCATTGATATTTTGTCCTATTGACAGGATCCTTTTCCTTACAGAGGCATTTTCAATTTTATGAGGTCCCATTTGTCAATTGTTGATCTTAGAGCATCACAGAGACAGAGAGTGCCATTCTAAAATTTATCTGGAATGACAAAAACACCAGAATAGCAAAAAGCATTCTTTTTTTGTTTGTTTGTTTGTTTGTTTGTTTGTGGTTTTTTGGTTTGTTTTTGTTTTTGTTTTTTGAGACAGGGTTTCTCTGTATAGCCCTGGCTATCCTGGAACTCACTTTGTAGACCAGGCTGGCCTCGAACTCAGAAATCTGCCTGCCTCTGCCTCCTGAGTGCTGGGATTAAAGGCATGCGCCTCCATGCCCAGTTTGCAAAAAGCATTCTTAACAATTAAAACAACTTCTGGGGGAATCACTCTCCCTGACCTCAAACTATACTACAGAGAAATAGTAGAAAAACAAACAAACAAACAAACAAAAACCCCACATGGTAGTGGTAGGGAGCCAGGCAGGTAGATCAGTGGAAATGACTAGAAGATGATAAATGAGCCCACATACCTATCTATGATCACTTGATCTTTGACAAATAAGCCAAAACCGTCCAGTGGGAAAAAAAACAAAAACAAAAACAAACAAAACAAAAAACCCCCAGCATTTTCAACAAATTGTGCTGGTTCAACTGTTGATCAGCAAGTAGAAGAATGCAAATTGATTCATTCTTATCCCCTTGTACAAAGTTCAAGTCCAATTGGATCAAGGACCTCCATGTAAAATCATATACATGAAATCTGGTAGAAGAGAAAGTGGGAAAGAACCTTGAGCCCATTGGCACAGGGGAAAATTTCCTAACAGGAATACTAATACCCCATGCTCTAAGATCAAGAGAAGCCTTTCGGGAGATGCTTAATGTGAATATTTACTGAACAATGACTCACTCTTTACACTAGAAAAATATCAATAAGTATTTTGTGTGTTTCAGCATAATTCACTAAGATGATTTCAAAAGAAAATTGCCTATTATAAATAAATGTGAAATAATTTCTCTCCAAATTTCAGTACATTTTTGCTTTAATTCCCCTTTGACTCTTGTAAGCATTCTGATTATAGATTTGACTTTCATATTTGTTAATTTGTCATAAATCAATTTTGCGTTTAGTCATTAGTTATTAACGTCACTGAAATTTTCATCTCTTGTGAGGATTTATATTTGAAATGAAAAACAAAATTGTTAGTTGTTGTTTTAAACTGTCTATGTATTTGGATTTTTTAATAGATACTATATAGAGGGGAATAGTTTTTAAACATGTATAAGAAAAAAAATAAGACCTCTCCCAAAAATACTGTTTGAAAACAACCATCTAGCTTTCAAATTCCATGCATGGAAAATAGTGTATCTTAAGTTTATACAAATCATGTTCTTTTGGGAACTATTTTAACAAATTTGGCTAATAAGTTTGCCATACTAGATAGTTATTGTCAAATTGATACAAGCTAGAATCATTTGTAAAATAAGACTCTCAGTTGACAGAATGACCCCATAAGTTTTGTATACAGGCAACTCTATGGGATACTTTCTTGATTAATAATTGATGTGGTAGAACCCAGCTCACAGGGGGCAGAAAAATCCCCTGGACAGAAGGTCCTGGTTGAGATGGTATAAGAAAACAGTCTGAGAAGTCAGAAGGAAAAATCCACAGTGAGGCTAAGTGTAGTCAGTCTTTTAGGCTGAGAAAGCCATGGTGTTTTATCTGGGTGATGGTGTTTTATCACAGCAATAGAAAGCTAACTAGGACAATAGTTTTAGAACATAAAATCCTGGTGGAAAGGAAGTTTTCTTAGAAGCAGTGTCCTAGTTGATTGATTGTTGTTCACTCTATAGCCAGTGGATCTTTGCTTAGACTGAACTTATTACATAAATTGATGTAGATTTTGAAGAAATTGTTCATTGCATGATGTTGAAATAAAGTTATTTTTGAAAGACTACCAAGTATGAAATCATTTCACAGATTTAAACATGAAAAAGACAATTTTGTTTGCAGGGAATGGACATACACCACAGTGAAGGAGAAATCACAGCCCAGTTTCTAATAACATAGCACCCGACATCTCATAGGATGGATGGCGTATATAGGAGTGAATCTAAAGTCTAAATTGTGTCAAATCGAAATAATCAGAATAGGCTTCTTAAAAGAAATTGCATTTGAAATCGTTCTCAGAGAATTTTTCAAGAAAAATTTCACCTTTTGTCAGAGAAAGAGGGTAGGCAATCTAGCAAGAAAAGGCCAAACTTCCATTTTAATAGCCATAACTTCCCTGCCTTACAAGTAGAAAAGAGAATTACACACACACACACACACACACATATATATATATATATATATATATATATATGCTTCATAGATAAGCTTCTTAGCTTCATATATATAAGCCTCATATATATGCTTCATATATATGTCGTATGTGTGTGTGTGTGTGTGTGTGTGTGTGTGTGTGTGTGCATGTGTGTACACATATGTGAACGCACGTGCATGTGCATATGTGTTTATATGTGTGTGGAAGTATATAACAACCAGGTCAGTTCTCCCCACCTCTTGCTCTTACCTGTGTGAGGCAGAATCATTACATCATGACCATCATCACCCATTATTTTACCCACCCAAATTTCACACATGTTACATTTGACAAGTAAGAATTCGTAGATTTTCCACTTTTGCCAATTCTTAGCACTTTAAAATCATAAAATGGTGAATTTTGTTAGGAGCGGGAAAATAAGTCCTTTGGATTGAAGCATGTAGATTATTTTAAACATTAATTGAAGGGAAGCTTGAATTTTGTTGGGCCACAGCATTGTTGAATTTGTCATACAAATGCATTTGCTAAATTTCTGGAAATTCAGAGGCAGATTCCTGTGACAATTTCTGAGTTGAGGAAACTCACTTGTTACCACAAGGCAGAGTCTATCAGAAATGAATAATAATGAAGTCATTAATATTTGATTTGTCTCCAATTAGAGAATATCAAAACATGAAGCATCCAAACAGGCTCAATAGTACAGATTTAATTTTACAAAGCATGTCACAGTTCATGAGGAAATTTTTCCATCTACTTTCATAGTGTTTTAACGTTTCTGCAAGGACAAAAAGTTTGCTTTCTTTGTAAACAATAATAATTTGGTAGTAATGATGCTAATAAAAAAATTAATTATAGTCATTTGGCTTTTAAAGGCTGGGGCCAGGGTTAAGTGGTATATTTAAACCATTTCTTCTGTTTGCTGCTCAGATGACATGTAAACAGTTCTCACATCTATGCTAATCACTATCTTCCCTCACTCTTTTGTCTGATTTAAAGTGGTTTCTATGGCCAGTTGCTTACAATGGTCAAAGAGCCATACATGCACATTTCATGCTGCTTTGAATTCTTTTCCAGTGTCCCTCTCTCTGCCTCCTACTTGTGCATCAACATGTGAACTTTCAACTTTTCCTGCCTCCATGCCTTTGTTCAACCATCATAGACTCTCCCTCTCTGAAACCTGGAGCCCAATTTAATGCTTTCTCTTAGAAGTTGCCTTGGTCATAGTGTTTTATCACAGCAACAGAAAAGTAACTAAGACCATATTTACAATTTCAACAGCTTCGTGCTAACAGAAACAGAATGAATGTTTTCCACTCCTGTTTTTTTCTTTTTTCTTTTTTTTCACAGAAACAAATTTATCTGCAGGTGAGAAATAATTTTAAAGTGTAATTCCTGCAGTTCCTCCAATTGGTGTTTTCTTTTTCTATTTATAAACTATGGAAGTGATTCATTTTTAAGCTGTGTTTGTGTAGGAACAAAAATAAGTCTAGTGAGACATTGTTCATTCAAAAGTACTATTTTTTTCCTGTATGTACAGGAAACTAACGATTTTTGTATTCATTTTTCTGGTGAGACTGAGAGTAGCCAGCATATTTGTTATGTTGATGAGCCTCATCCTTTTCCCTGAAGAACTAGAGAGTCTTATTGTGTGTTCTTCAAACTTTAATATAGGTGTTATTTAAAGGTCTTCTTAAAACACAAATTCTGAAGCTAAGTCTGGCATAAAACTTGAATGTCTATGTTGCCAATAAGTATGCACTGATGTCAACCCTGATCCACAGTGCAATGGTTGAAAGAGATACTAGTAGGGGGAGCAGGGCAGAGCCAATCAGAGAGATTAGTTGAAAAGTCAATGTACCAGACACAAAATAAGCTTGTGCTTAGATTTAACTTTCTCAGTCAGTATTAGGACTCGGTTTCTGTAATTAGCTACCAAACTATGTTTATAGGTGTATGAAGTCAATAGGGCAATTTCAGAAGAATGAATTCCTATCATACCAAACAATGACCTATCATACCACACAATGACTCTACAACATAGTGTGAATAAAAAACAAAACAAAACAAAACAAAAACTCCTCAGTCTAATCAGAATTTTATGCATGCATGTGTTAGTATACAAATATATGTACATATGTAAAACGTTTAGAAAATAACCTTCGGTGCAATTCTCATAATTCCTTTTGAAACAGGATCTCTCATTGTGATCAAGTCACTTATTAGGCTACACTAACAATCCAGTAAATCACTTTCTCTGTTTCTCCCTCACTGGGATCACATGAACACACCACTCTCCTCAGTAGTTTATATGGATTCTAGATGTTCTATTCATGATCTCCTGCTTGCTCTAGGAAGAGCTTTTAGGACTGAGTGATCTCTTTATCCTTAATTTTGTATTAAAATGGAATTTCTGTCTAACAGAAAAGCTATTTTGATATGTTTGTAGTTTATAAATCATTGTATATGTATATTAGTTTATATATATACTTATATATAATACTTTATATGTATATAATATACATACATAGTTACATATTTATATATGTGGTCAATATAATATCTATACTATAAACTAGTTTATATGTATGTATATGTACTTACATATACACATGCATATGCACATACACATATATATGTAGACTTATTTCTGTTATGTTAGATCTTCTGATAAACATCTACTTTGTCTCCTGTGAGTTTACTGCCTCCTAGCATTCCTTTGCTTACTCAATTTCCAGATACAATGATCTAGTTGCTTTTGTTTAAAAGGAGGCCATAAATTTGAAAGGAACTGGAAAAGAAGAGGAATATAGGGGCTTGGAGGTAGTAAAGGGATGGGAGAAATGTTGTGATTATAATCACACACACACACACACACACAGCCCCCAAAACAAAACAAAACAAAACAAAACAAAAAGTAATCTTTCACTACCTTCATTTTCACCTGGAATAGTTTGTCTATGTAGTGCAAATGCTGAAATATTGTTACCTTCAACAAGCAAAATTCAGATGCATGTTTGTAGAAAGTCTCTCACCAGGCCTTTAGGGGCTTTTCACTTGTTCAGTGATGAAGGCACATTACCTGAACATAATCAGCCACCAAAAGCAGACACTATTGCATATGCCAGTAAGATTTTGCTGAAAGGACCCTGATATAGCTTTCTAGTGTAAGGCTATGCCAGTGCCTGGCAAATACAGAAGTGGATGCTCACAGTCATCTATAGGATAGAACACAGTGCCCCCAATGGAGAAGCTAGAGCAAGTATCCAAGGAGCTGAAGGGATCTGCAGCCCTATTGATGGAACAACAATATGAACTAACCAGTATCCCCAGAGCTTGTGTCTCTAGCTGCATATGTAGCAGAAGATGGCCTAGTCAGCCATCATTGGGAATAGAGGCCCCTTGGTCTTGCAAACTTTATATGCTGCAGTACAGGGGAACGCCAGGGCCAAGAAGTGGGAGTGGGTGGGTAGGGGAGCAGGGCGTGGGGGAGGGAGATGATAGGGGACTTTCAGGATAGCATTTGAAATGTTAATGAAGAAAATAACTAATAAAAATTTGAAAAAAAACAAAAGACAAGGTGAAAGACTTTTTTGTTTCTTACATACCAAGGATTCCTGTTAATTTAGTACCCAATCTTGTCTGCAGACACACATGTGCATTCCTTTCCTGGGAGAGTTTAATTCTGTCAAATTTTCAAGCTAATTCAGAGCTCAATATACTCATGTAAATAAAGCAAGACAAAGATGGATGATGAAGCAGGGAAGATTGTCAAACTGTTTGTTACATCTCTACATTGAATGCAAAGAAAGGATCTTGATGAGAGAAAAGTTGAGAGTGAAGACTTCTTTCACCTTGTCCTTATCTTATCCAAAAGAAATTCTGCTTACAGATGTTATAACAATTACAATAAAAATCATTTGTTTTCTATTTTGAAATATCCCATGGTAAACTCATTAATAGACTCATCCTTAAATTTGAAATATTCTCCTCTTTCCCTTCTGTATGTTGTGTATATTATACCACTTAAAAGTATATAAGTGCACATAAACATCCTACTTTGGTATTTTTGGGACATCAAAATAATACCTTCTTATGAAAATTTTTAGTAATTGAGGATATGTATGGAAACGAAGATGTCTGATTTACTCACTCTTTGTTACTTTTGAAATGTTTTGGAATGGAACTAATTTCTTCTAGACACTCTGGTATGTAGAGTCTGGACTCTGTTGAAATTTTAATATCTAAAGAGCTCTATAAATGATTTTTAGATGGTGATTCTATTATTTATAGGTCTTAAAGTGAGTTTTCCAGAGGAAGGGTTTTTGTGACTATATTTGACTCTGTAGATTGGAATAAGATATTAGGGAAGGAAACTTCTGTGAAAAGAAGGAGGAGGAAAAACGCAAACCAAACCAACTGACCAAACAAAAAAAATAAAACAATATTCTTCCAAGAAAAAGCATCAAGGAGTGGAAACTGCCTTTGGATTTCTCTGGAATCTTCTTCAGTAAGGATAACCGAATTTCATTAGAAAAAAATGAGTTTCATGAGATATTTTTAAATAACATTTTATTTATTAATTCTTTAAAATTTGTATACACTATATTTTGAATATATTCACTTCCTTCCCTAAATCCTCTCATATTATCATCTCCACCTACTTGCCCAGAATTGAGTTTTCTCTTTTCTTTTATGAGGTCCAGTTTTTGTTGCTCAACTAGTATAGCAAATGGTGCCTGCTTTAAAATGTGCGCAAATCACCTTGAGAAATATTACTAAAGAAAATTGTAGAATCTATTCCTCTTTCCCACTCCATGCTTGGATATTGTCTGGCTTGATCTTAGACAGGTCTTTTCCATGCTTCAACAAACATTTTGATTATATTTATTTAGTACCAATTAAAAGATCACACTACTAACCTATTTAATCGGGATATATATTTAGATCAGCTATTCAACACATGCTTTGTAGAAAGTGAGGTCTACATCCCAGCACGGAATAATAAATATAGATTTAAATCTCTGTCACATTCTCATAGTTTGTTTTTAACTTATTAAAGTCCCTAAAAGTTATGGATTGCTATTATCATAGTGTAATGAATCTTCATGGCATTTCTTAAAGCTTTCACAGCTCATAATAAAACTATTATTTTCCTGCAAATATTCTTTTTAATTTAAAAAGTCACTACGAGAAACAGAACAAGCATATAAGTTGGTGTAGTCTTCAGTGGTGTATCAGGTGATTCTAGATTCATGGTGATTTAGATGTATATGCCTCTCTCTCTCTCTCTCTCTCTCTCTCTCTCTCTCTCTCTCTCTCTCTGTGTGTGTGTGTGTGTGTGTGTGTGTGTGTGTGTGTTAGACTGTGAAGCAGTATAGCGATTTTTAAATATACTTCTCCCATGCATGCTAGAACCTTGCTGCACTTCCCTGATTTGTGTCTGTTTTAGGAGTTGGCCAGGAGTAAATAATGAAAGCCAGGAGCGAAGCTGTGCCTCTTTAATTAAGTAACTTTGTCGACAACCCAATAATTGAAACATAAACCCTTCCCAAGTAAAGAAACCAAACTTTCAACATTCCTTGCTGAAAGTGAACCTTGAGCCTCTATATTAAAGATACCTGTAAATAGGTAGTCTTCAGATATTGGCACATTTTTTAACTGGCATGTCCGATGCTTATTCTGACCGGTAGAGAATGCATATAAATTGTACTAGTCATTCTATTATGGTCTTACTAGAGACCTCATGTTAAATATGATTGAAAATAATAAATTGTATTATATTTATTTTCAAAACAGTTTGAAACTTGTCTAACCATTTTACAAACTAGCTGAACAAATCCTTATGACATATTTTTGATGTAGGTCATAATAGTGCCTCTCTCTTATGTGTAAAATGGACAAGGTAGAGAGAAGTGATTGAATAGGTGCTGGAATCCAGCCATTGTATCTCTACTCTCTAGTCTTACTATGTTAAACTGTGTACATTAGGTCATGCATGTCCACTCATAGACTCATGGAACATAACAGAACTGAGAGAATCTTCAGAGTTCTTTCACAAGTGGAGTAACTGGGGCAGTAATAAAGCAGTGTGGCAGCCAAGGTCAGTAGGCGGTAGGCTTTAAAGGTTGGAAACCTTGGGACATAGAAATGAGGGTCCTAGAATATACATACGTCATGTAAGTCGCATTCATTTTCTCTGTAGTTTAGAATATTCTTAGTTTTCTCTCTAGCCCACTGTAAACAGAATAATCACACCTATTACCAGAGTGAGGAATCATTCAAGTGTACTTAAAGTGTATAAAACTATTTTCATCAAGTTTTTTTTTTAATGATTCTTAGCACATCCTACTGAGAATAGGCAATTAGTAAGTCTAAAGGCTTAAACATATTGGAGTAAAATTAAACCATCATTGCTTGATACAGGTACTTCATATGCAACTCTATATGTAGCTGCTTCTTGAACAATTGTCATCTAATAGTTTTAGCATCTTTTCAAAACTTTTTCTCTATTGGTGATTTACTAGTGTGATAGAATATGATTTAATTTATTTTTACTTCAGGAATATTGTGCATACTTTAAAGCAAATATTTGTATATATGACAAAAATCTAGTTTCTTCTTTTAAATATACTTAAAATTCCCACTTTACCTTGTTATAAATAATTCAAGGTACAAAATTAATATAATAATTACCTCTCATGTGATTTACTTACTCATATTCTTAATGTTTTTCTTCCTCTAATTTTTTGCTCTGTACCTATGAGCAGTTGCCCAGTCAATATATTAACAATAAAATTACGGGGGGGGGGGGCAGGATGGGATCAGAACACAAAAAGAGATAGGCCACAAACTATTTCCAAATATAAATATCTTAGAATATAATGGCCTTGGCTCATCCAAATATTCAATACATTAAAAAAGTACCTACTGAATATTTTCCACAGAATAGTGATATCCCAAGAGACACAAATTCAGTGCCTCAAATTTATAATTGCTTTAAATCAAATGGGTTAAATTTCAATGTATACTGCATAGTAAGTGCTGGAGAATGTTATTGTCATTTTCTATATGGTAATGGAGTGGTAGTTATGGAGAACAGCAGCTTTATTATATATTACACATATTTATCCTAAACAGTTTGGCATGATGCCACATGATGCCTACATTTCATACATAATTAAGTCTCTTAAAAGTTTGTAAGAAAGCACATTTTGTAACATGCTCCTTCACAAATACATAAAAAAAAATATGAGGAAATGTTGTGTTTAATTTGTAGACTTTCAGTTGGCCATTATTTCATTAATTTAATTTTCTGCATGATGAAATTGATTTTTTAATTATTTGCATAAAATATAAGTAACTGCAGTCACATTGTCACTTTAGGGTGCATCCTCATCAGGGCGTCTGGAGCAATGTGTTCAGAAATACTTATATTTTCCTCTTAAGACTTACTTTTATATTCTTTCTGACAAGGTTAGGTTACCATTTTCAGGTTAAAGTACAACAAAAAAAATTCTGTTTGATTTATAGTTTGAGGATCTGCTTTTGAGTTTATTTGAATAATGTCTTCTGGAAAGCTGTACTACTCTGGAAAAGATTCCTTAAACGCAACTCACAAGTTACTTGATATTTGTGTCGAAGGGTCCACTGTTTTACAATATTGGGAAACTCCCTAAAACTGATATTTTGAATACCCAACTAAGGCACTTACCATGTTTGCAAAGGTCCAGATGTTAGATACACTATAGTGCAGTCTAATACAGTCTATATCAGTTATCCAACTCTACCTTATTTAGTGGGGAAAATAGCCATGGACACTGTACAAACAAGTATGGTTATGATCTAATAAAACTCTATTTACACATATAATTGAAGATCCTGGCTCAGGGGAACATAGGATTACAGGGTCTCTGTCAATCACACAAGACTATTGAGATTTTAGTGATGGTACATCATGACCCTTCTTTCCTGAAGGGCTATGCTGGTTTCTTTCTAAGCACAGCTCTCATGAGCAATTCTGCTGGTTTAAAGTACTCCTCATTGCAGATATGGATTCTTGGAGCCAACCATCAGACTGAGCTTAGTGAACCTGCTGGGGGATCTGGCGGAAGGACTGGAGGAGCAGAGGGGTATTGCAACCCAATTTGAAGAACAACACAGGCTGGCCAGACAACACAGTTTTCCCAGAGTCTAGACCACCAACCGAGGATTGTACCTGGAGGGATCCACAGCTCCAGATACATATATAGCAGAGGACGACCTTGTCTGAAAGCAATGGGAGGGGAGGCCCGTGGTCCCTGGCAGGTTTGATGCCCCACCATAGGGGAGATCCTCGAGCGGTGGTGTGGGAGATCATGAGTGGGGGGAAGAGAGCACCCTCATACATGAAAAGGGAAAGGGAGAGGTTCAATGGGGGATGGGGGGATTGGTGAAGGGGTAAGAAGGACGTGAGATATCATGTGAGATGTAAGTGAATGAAATGATTAATAAAAAAGTTAAAGAAATAAAAATAAATAAAAATAGATTTCTCCCCAAATCAATCATATATGCAGAAAAGACATAAAGATTAGAATATTTCCTGAATGATAATATTTATCTCTAAGATCACATTAGGTGACTTGCTGATTTTGTCTTAAGTTTACTGATGATGATCACATAAAATATACATAGTAAGTACATGATCAGTTTGTAATTTTGGTACTGTTAGTTGGCTTACTTAGCCTTTACAAAATTAAAATGTATTATAAAAATAACTTGTAAATGTAAAAAAAAATGTACATCCAAATTTACCAGACTAGAAAGCTGTACAACTTTATGAATATGTGCAATCAAAAAATCCATGACAGATTAGGAATTGGAAAAGCTATCACCTTTCTACCCTTTTCAAAACATGTCTGTTACACGCATTTAGTCCTTGTTCACCCCCTTGATTTTAGTTCTCTTTGTTGTCTTTTTTTTTTAAGTTGGCCATTATATATTTTAATGTTCTACCCGTACAATATCAAGTAACCAGTACTTCAATTTACAGATTAGCTGATGACTCTCAAGAGCCAAATATTCTTCTCATTTAGGGAGAAGCTGAAAAAGTCAGGACAATAAAAGTACAAATTTTCATGGTAGGAAAGGTTGCTTTTAAATAGCTTTTCTGCCACCGTCTTTTAAATACTAATAAATATATAAATATAAAAATCTAAGCTATAAAATGATAAGTTTGCATCCTGAATTTTTCTGGCCTGAATGTGTGTGTGTGTATATATATATATATATATATATATATATATATATATATATATATATATATATATATATATAT
>LR751092.1:73423-210382 GCA_902729485.2 Mus minutoides | reverse complement strand
CTGAAGCTCCTTTCTCTGTGATAACCCAGCTGTGTCAAGTTGACACAAAAACTAGCCAGTACAGAGTGAAAACACAAATCTGAGACTAGATAGTCCACAGACCTTGGAGAAAACTCAAAACCATTGTACTGTTAAAGGAACATAGCAAGAAAGTGTTTCCTAATGATATACTGCTATACTCAGATCAGTATCTCATTAAGCCATCATTAGAGATGCTTTCTCCTCCAATAGATGGGGGCTAATACAGACACCTACAACTGGGAAATTTTCAGAAAGTGGGCACCTTTGGAACAATTAGTCCTAAATGAGATGTCTTCAACAAACCCTCCTGCTAAGGTCCATGCAGAAGGAAGGACAAATGGCTGTAGAACTCACAGAATGCAGCCCACTGTGTGTATTTGTGTATGTATGTGCAAAATGTTTGGAGCCAGCTTGCAGGTGCTTTGCTCTAACAATTCTATGTCTGAATGTGTATGTTTGTCTATAGTTATGTATGTATATATATATATATATATATATATATATATATATATATATATATATATATATATATATATATATATATATATATATTTGTGTGTATTGCCTTTTGTTTTATCCATTTAGTGTGTGTGTGTGTGTGTGTGTGTGTGTGTGTGTGTGTTAATTTTCTTCCTTTCCCTTCTCTAACTGCTGCAGCACCAGTAGGTATCTAGATCCACCTGTGTCAGCTGCTCTTAACACTGACTCCTTCTCATCTGCCTGCCTCAGTTTGCTCTCTAGTGCCAAAGCTGGTCTACTGGCACAGTCTGCTCAGGACTCAAGAAACTATGTGGAAGGGGAGGAGGAAAGATTGTTAGGGGCATAGGGTATGGGAGACACCAAGAAAACAGTGTCTTTCAGAAACAACTGGATTGATACCTGAATGAGCTCACAATAGACTGTCAACATGCATGAGCCTGCACAATTCTAATCCACATAGGTTCTTAGCACTGAGATGGGAAAATAGACAAGAACTCCCATCCCAACCAGGAAACTATCACAAATAAACAATTTCTCACAAAGGAAAAATTAGTTTCTCCAAAGGATTCTCACTGAGTATACAAACACAAGAACAGGCCCATCCCAAGCAGTAGATGGCCAACACAAGATAAATTCAAAAGGTATTTTTTTCAGATAATTTTTGCCTTTATTGCATTATTTGGGATTTGGTTTTTTAATCTTCCTCTTCTTTTCCTTGTATATTATGGTTTCATGTCTTGTGTTTTTATGAGGTGTTTTTGTTTGTTGGTTTGTCTTGTTAGTGGTGGCTTTTGTGAGTGAGTGTGTTTGTGTGAGTGTGTGTGTGTGTGTGTGTGTGTGTGTGTGTATTTCTCATGCTCTTTCATTGTTTCTCTTTCTTTTTTAGTTTGGTTACTTTGTATTGTCTTTATCTGTTTATCTTTTCTCTTTACCTGTCTGTTTTCTTAAGATAGAGAGAAAGAAGGCATAGAGTTGGAAGGTTGAAGAGGTAAACCATATTTATTCAGTTAATCACTAGACATGATGATTCTTCCATCCATGAGTGTGATTCTAGATATATCCCAACAATACATTTAGAAGAAAACTTTTTGATGAGGCCTTTTAATTGCCTTATTTCAGCCCTTAGGAACATGGAGATGGAGTGCTGTGGTGGGGCTCTGACACAGGGACTCAATTATGTTTCTCACTCTGCTTTTATACCGTGTATCAACCAACCTCACTTTATCTAGAAAACCATTGTCATTGCTTCTCCCTGTGGTCACTTCCCTGCCAGGTTATACACGTGTGCACATACACACACGCACACACACACACACACACACACACACACACACACACATACATGTATGTATATATTGTATAGGGTGAGATTAAAAACAACAAGAAAAAGTGACTTTTAGAATGCACACTAAGTGATCCCTTATGTAAAGATGGAGAACTAAAGATCTGCTCTTACTATTCATACCCATTGTTGTGGTTTAAATGAGTCTCTATAACATTTGTCTCTTGAAAGCTTAATTCCCATGCTTTCATTTAAATTATATTTGGAATCAGTACCTTAGAGAGGGACTTAAAACTGAACATGATTGCACGTAAGGCCTCATACTATCTGCAGTTGATTCGTGGACAGAAGAAGAATGACTTGAATAGACAGGCTTGCTCTGTCTCACCTTGTGATGCCCTCCAACTTCTGTCATGCTCAGATGCAGCCACAGAGCTCTGATAAAATATTAGGTAGCATTTAGGGTCTGGCATTGAGCCTCTCTATCCCTAGAACTATAAGCCTATTGATATAAGTATTTCTAAAATGGCTATATATTTAAATATGAAAGGGCACAGTATATCCCTTTGAGTACAATACATACTATAAAAAAACTTTCAGAGAAAAATGTTAGCATGCAAAGTTTTGTATGAGAGTAGCAATATAAATGATACTACAAAGGTTTTAGATTGTAGAAACAAAGAAAACTTATCCTTTATAAACAGCTCACACTATCTATTTTGAAACATGCTAGTCAGTTCTGAAACTCAATAAATATAGCATTTTGGTAAAAAGACAGATTAAGAGTCTTTAGAATTAGGTAAATCTCTTATCCATTGTCAGAAATCTACCAGAAAGATGTAGTCATGGGATTAGAGAGGCTTTGCAACTTGCTAGACAGCTCAATTTCAAGGGTTTTATCCTCAGACATCATTACTCAACAAATAAAGCAGCCATATAAACTTGGATCATACTTGATCCATATAAGAGCAGAATATCCAAGACAGGGGAGATAGCCACACATAAAATTAGCTTTACAGATAGCATTTTGAGCCTCCCTAGTAATATGTGATTTCCTGAATCTGGAAAAACACAATTTAATAAAGAAAACTTGAGTTGGAACCCAGATGTTTCTTTCTTCTAAAAAGAAACCATAAGCAAGTTGTACAACATCCTAAAGGAACAGTAGGGTAATGTAGTGATTCTGCTTAATAACATTATGGTATATCCAAAAAGACATGAACAGTAGTATTTAGGCCCATTAAGAGAAAGCTTCCGTCTCTCAGTCAGAAGATTAGAATCTACCTTTAAAGAGTGTAAACATGCCATTGTCTCCTCCCTTAAGAGTTAACCCAGCTGGGTCTATCACTTGGCCAAGGGATGAGCCCTGAGGAAGGTGGGGTCACTTTAAGCCATACTGAAGACATCCAAACCCCCTATTCTATCCCCCCTCCTGCAGCTTCTATGAGGGTATTCTCCCAACCCACCTACCCTCTCCTGCCTACCCACCTTCGAATTCTCCTACACTGGGGCATGAAGACTTCACAGGACCAAAAGCCTCTCCTCCCATTGATGGCCAACAAGGCCATCCTCTGCTACAAATGTGGCTAGAACCATGGGTACTTCCATGTGCACTCTTTGGTTGGTGGTTTAATCCCTGGGAGCTCTGGGGGTTCTGGTTGGTTCACATTGTTGCTCTTCCTATGGCGTTGCAAACCCTTCCGTTCCTTCAGTCCTTTCTTTGACTCCTCCATTGGGGACTCTGTGCTCAATCTAATGGTTGACTGAGAGCATCCACCTCTCTATTTGTCAAGCACTGTCAGAACCTTGCAAGAGACAGCTGTATCAGGCTCCCATCAGCATATACTTTTTGGCATCCACAATACTGTCTGGGTTTGTGACTGTATATGGGATGGATCCCCAGGTGGGGCAGTCTTTAGATGGCCTTTCTGTCACTCTCTGCTCTATACTTTGTCTCTGTATCTCCTCCCATGAGTATTTTGCTCCCCCTTTCTAAGAAGGACCAAAGCACCAACACTTTGTTCTTCCTTCTTGAGCTTCTTGTCATCTGTGAATTGTATCTTGGGTATTCCAAGGTTCTGGGCTAATATCCACTTATCAGTGAACGCATACCATGTGTGGTGTTTTGTGATTAGGTTACCTCACTCGGAATGATATTTTCTAGTTCCATCCGTTTGCCTAAGAATTTCATGAATTCACTGTTTTCAATAACTGAGTAGTACTCCATTGTGTAAATGTACCACATTTCCTTCATCCATTCCTCTGTTGAAGGACATCTGGGTTCTTTCCAGCTTCTGGCTATTGTAAATAAGGCTGCTATGAACATAGTAGAGCATGTGTTCTTGTTATATGCTGGGGAGTCTTTTGAGTATATGCACAGGAGTAGCATAGCTGGGTCCTCAGGTAATAATATGTTCAATTTTCTGAGGAACCACCAAGCCAACTTGCAGAGTGGGTGTACCAGCTAGCAATCCCATCAAGAATGGAGGAGTGTTCTCTATACCCTGTACAATCATTTATGGGCCACAACCTTGAAAGCTTATTAAACCTATTTCTCTGGAGTCCTCATTCAAAAAGCAACAACCTTCCCCTTTCCTCTTTGTATCATTTTTAATTCTTTTGGATGCTTGCCAAAGCCCACATGTGCTTTTCAGAATCCTCAAGGCTTCCCCACTCATTTTCTACATTTCTTACTCTCCTACTTCTTCCATGTGCCTGCTTATAAAAAGCATGGCCTTTCCCTTTCTTCTCCTCATCTTCCTAATCCTTGATGCACTGAAATTTACAATTTACCTGCAATAAGAATTTTCTTTTAAGCACAATAAAGTTGTCTTCTATCTTTCTTCTGAGTCTATTCTTAGATTCTTTGAAAGAGATGTCCCTGGTAGCAACAGGTGACACTCAAGTAGCTCACAAAATCTGTCTTCCAAAAAAAAAAAAAATAGCTAGAAAGTAAAAACATTCTGAAGGAAATTGCAAATCCAAGGTCATGTGATCAGCTATACTTGGTTTTTACAATGAATTCAACTCATCAAGAGTTATCCTTCCCAGAAATGCTTTAATATCCACAGGACTCTTGTTTTCTAGACAGACATAGTAATTTGTGGAAAATCAGCATGACATTTTACTAATTTTTTTTTCAGTTTAAAAAAAATTACCAGAAAACAAATGGTGATTTATTGTTACTGAATCTTTCTCCTGGATTTATATTAATTCATATTAGAATGTTCTACTCAGTTGTATTCTATGCGATGTGTTTATCTTAGATGGTATTGTATGTGATGGTTCCTTATAATACTGCCCAGAAGTTTCACCCTAGAGATTTGGTAAAGACATAAAAATGATATGCACAAGGTATTTCAGAACTGGATTAGTAGCTGTTGGATGGTAAGCCATGTTAGGAAGCTTGGTGGGTAGAGTGGGTCTGAAACCCTAAAATCTCTATGTATACATACCTGAGACCATAGGTGCCTCCCTGCTCTCTGTCAAATTCCTGCCCTGGATCACCTGCCACACTTCCGACATAAGAAAACATGATCTATGCTCATATAGGCCCAGAACAGAGTTCTCCTTGTTAATGAGGTATCTAGAAACCCTGAGAGTTTAGCCAATAAGCTTCCTTCCCAGACATACCTCCCTACAAAAGGTATTTAATCTCGAGTCCACCCTGAGAAGTAAGTACACATCCATTTTCCATGATGAACAACAAGTAAACACTTCGGAAATGAGAACTCTCTTTCACCAGAAATGCCATGGGGAACATTGAGTAGGCCTTTGCCTACAAAGACACTGCCTATATCTCCCATATAAGGCTCATCGGTATCCTCAGACAGCAAACACTGCCTTCACCATAGTGCTAAGTGGGAGCTCCTAGTCCTGGCCCCAGGATAGCTGCTGTCCTTAGCCTTCAGGCCCATGGACCCCCCTCCCCAACAATTCATTCGCAACTCCTCTGTGAGGAACCTCTTGGACAACTGGGTGCCAGGGTTCTGGGAACCCCAGCTTTGACTTTCTCGTATCTCAAACTGTGCTTTCCACGCCCAGAGCAATGTTTGGGCACTTCCCTGTAGCCCATCACATGCCCTGAGGAGGTACTAGGATATGTGCAGTCAAGCTCCTGGGTTTAGCCTCTCAAGTGGCCATATCCTGCAGCAGGGCACAACACATGGACCCACAGGCAACTGTTCAGAACTGTTCATGTGTGTGGGGAGGATCCAAAGAAGAACTACATCTGTCTGAATTCAAGATTAAGGTGGCTAAATCAGTACCTGGTGCACAAAGACTATCAGAAATCTGGATTGGGAACTGGAGAAGTGCTTTCAATTTTATCCTGTTATTGACAGACTGCTTGACTTTAAGCCAATTTTTAATTTTCAAATTTTGTTTATTGAAACAAATTTTTAAAATATGATCACATGGTCCCTTATATAGCCCATAATATTTTCTAATACAAGCAACTGACACATAGTAAATTTTTTCCTTCTCACATCTTCTTGTTATACCTACTTAGATAGAGCAGTAGATAATAGTGAGTTCAATATATGTCTTACTTCGTTCACTGCAGTAATTAAGCTAGGATGCAATCCAAAAGCAATGATAGCATATTGAAATCCAGAGTTATCTTTTAAAGATATTGAACTTTCAAAGACCTTTTAATATTAGAAGAGAGAATAAATTGATGGAGGTGTATTGTCTTTGGGCAGCAGTTAATCACTCAACCTGAGGTACAATATCTTATCCAGGCAGTACCTTTAGGCCATTGCCCAGAAATATAATAATAAATGTTACTGCAAAATGAAGATAATTTATACATGAGTCTAAGCATAAAGTAAAATTACTTGCAAAAATCATTTGCCTGAAGAGATGTGTAAAGAAACCACTTATAGGTCTTATTACAGTAGTCTGAGAAAGAGATTTTTCTATAATAAAATTATGAAAATGTTGCATAATGTACACATAACAGATACCTACCTCCATCAGACTGTTTAAAAGTATATTAACCTGCTTGTAAATTGAAAAAGACTGCCTCTAGTAAAAATGAATTCATCTACAGCCAAGGCACAGTAGATGTGTCTTGCTCTTCCCAACAGTTCCTACATAGTTACAACTGGATTTGCTGATCATTTTTTACCCCCTGCCACAAGCCTTCCCCAACACCCTCCATTTCTCCTCTGAGCAGGTTGGGGAGGGGCCCTGGATAACCACACACATAAACCCTGGTACTTCAAGTCTCAGCAAGGCTAGGTGCTTCCTCTCCAACTGAGGCCAGACAAAGCAGCAGAGCTAGAAGACCAAATTCCACCCAATAGGCAAGTTTTGGGATAGCCCCCATTCCGGTAGTTCAGGACCGATGTAAAGTTGAAGCTGCATATCTGTTACACATGAGTGGAAAGACCTAGATCCAGCCTGTGTATGTCCTTTGGTTGGTTGTTCAGACTCTGAAATCCCCAAGGGTCCAGGTTAATTGACTCTGTTGGTCTTCCTGTGGAGTTCCTATCCCCTTCCAGTACCGAAATCATTCTTCCTATTTTTCCATAAGAGTTCCCAAGCTCCATTCACTATTTGGCTGTGAGTGTCTGTATCTGTATGAGTCAGATGCTGGGTAGAGTCTCTCTGAGGGCATGCAAAGATGTCATGAATTTTGCAGGCAAATGGATGGAACTTGAGAATATCATCCTGAGTGAGGTAGCTCAGTCTCAAAAGAATATTATAAGTGGATATTAGCCATAAAATAGAGGCATCATGTTACACTCCATGACCCAAAGAAGCTAAACAAGAAGGAAGGACCAAGCAAGGAAGCTTGGGTATCACTTAGAAGTTAGAATAAAATAGTCATCAGAGGGAAAAATAGAAGGAGGGAACTGGAAAGGAAGGAGGATGGAGAGGGGAATGGGAGATTCAGGATCATGTATAGGGAAGGACAGGAAACATTGATAGATGGCCATGAAAACCAATGGAAATCTGTAACTGAAGGTACAGAGCAATAACCAGCCCAGCTTGAGACCTATCCTATGGGTAACACTAACACTACTAATTATACTCTCCTATGCTTGTTGATCATTTTTAAACAGAGCTAATTTTAAGAAAACGAAAGAAAAGCAATGGAACCATGTTGCAGGGAAGGCATCCATTTCTGGAGGATTTCCTCCGATTGCCTGTGTCATTACTTAATAGCCAGACTCCAAATTAAGGTGCAGAATTTCTCCTTCGCTTCACTTGGATTCTTCATAATGACCACTTTCCAGCCTCATCTGTAACAGTGTCCCAAGCAATCCACTGTCACCCCGCGGATTACCATGCTCTCAACTCTACTATCATTTATGGCTTTAAATTCTTAGAGCAGCAGCTAAGCCACTGCCATTGTGACTTATGAACTGACTTCTCTCCTGTGAGCTCTTTCAGTCAGATGGATTAAGAAAAAGAAACCCATCATATTGAGAATCCCAGGCATGTATAATAAAGCTGTTGAAAGTTAGTGATGGTAAAACCTGCCTGGAAGACAGATACTTGTATTAAAAAAGAATATATCCCTAGTAGTGTTATAAATTCACCACTGGTAAAACTTATTGCCTATGGCTGATGTTCAAATAACAAGAGATGAAATAGTCTGTTTTTTGATACAAGTTTTCCTCTCAAGTAAATTTTACCTGTAATTCTTACTAGGGAATACTTTTCTTAAATAGAAATACATGTATCCTCCTTAACAAATCAATTACTAGGACATCTTAATGTATACTATCAATAAGCATTAGCTAACTGATACAGATTTAAAGGAAAATAACTCTTGAAGTAGAATTTTTATTTTTGAGGGGAAAGATTCATCTAAAATTAGTATATTTTTATACTACCAATTAGAGGATTGTTGTAAAGCCCATGATAAAAATCAAGAATATGTAAAATGTGTTAGTAAACATGCAGCAAGAATTTGCAGGGTCAAGTACCTTTTAATAACAGTATAATGTATCCTTTGTTCTGATTCTCACTTTCTGATCTGGTGCCTGACAGTTTGATATGGTGACTTAACTGTGGTAAAAATTAACCAACCAAACATATACATGCATACACATTAATTTTTACAAAATTTTCAAATATAATAGATGTTATATAGATACACAAGAGTGGAATTCCATTAGATAACATATTAGACAAAATACAGATGATAAGGACACATGCTCTACTATGTTCATAGCAGCCTTATTTATAATAGCCAGAAGCTGGATGGATCTGGAGGGTATCTTCCTGAGTGAGGTAACCCAATCACAAAAGAACTCACATAACATGAACTCACTGATTAATGGATATTAGCCCAGAAACTTAGAATACCCAAGATACAATTTGCAAAACACATGAAACTCAAGAAGAACGAAGACCAAAGTGTGGACACTTCGCCCCTTCTTAGAATTAGGAACAAAACACACATGGAAGGAGTTACAGAGATCAAGTGTGGAGCTGAGACAAAAGGATGGACCAACCAGAGACTGCTGCAGCCAAGGATCCATCCCATAATCAGCCACCCAATGCAGACACTATTGCATACGCCAGCAAGATTTTGATGAACTGCTTTATTAATGGGTGTTAAGGGAAAGGCGTTCACCTTAAAGAGCCACCTCCAAAACTCTTGAGGAAGGCAATTTTTCCTCCCATCCCTCTGATACTCTCAGCATCTGCTCCTTACTAGGCCAGATCCTATTCATCCCAAGTGCTCTGCCTTCCTCTTCCTGCCTGGTACTTAGCACAGAGGACTTGGACCCTCATTCCTGACTTCCCCTCTCAGTGGTATACCAGCAACTCCTGGGTACCCAGAGTGGATACCAATCATTTTGGACCCCTTATTTTGGACTTTGTCCTGCCTCCTCCTTGCACCTAGGCACCCAGCAGGTGTGGAGGCAGGATGCAGTATAACACATTAATAACTGGTCAAACTGCTGAAAATTTGTGACTTGAGTGCATTAAATGGGAAAGGTGTAGCAACCTCCCCTGTGCTAGAGAATAATGACAAGTAGTATGGGAGAAAATAAAAAGTAAGGGTCGGAAGATGGAAAGGAGTCTTCAGGATATGATACAACCATAGTTCTCTAGAACTCATATCAAATATGAGTATCTGCACAAAACCTACCCCAGACCAAACTGGCCACAATTTTAGCTTGTATTGGCGAAAGACTCTTAAGACTCCACCCCTAGTTGAGAAAACATTGGCAGCTTATGATTGCTGAGACAGGGTGCTGGATAATTTTATGTCAACTTGACACAAACTAAAGTCATCTGAGAGGAGATAACCACAATTAAAAAAAAATGCCTCCATAATATTGGGCTGTAGACTAGTAATTAGCGAGTGGGGGAGCCTTGTCATTTGTGAATAGTGCCATCCCTGAGCTGGTGGTCCTGGATTCTATAAAAAAGCAGGCTGAACAAGCCACGAGGAGCAAGCCAGTAAGCAGTACTCCTTCATGGCCTCTGTGTCAGCTTCTGCCTCTAAGTTTCTGCACTGTTTGAATTAGAGACCTGACATTGTTGCATGAAGAATAGTGATATGAAAGTATAAACGAAATAAATCCTTTCCTCCCCAGACTGTTCTGTTTCATCACAATGATAGTAGCCCTAACTAAAACAGAAAGAATAAGTGATTTTTGCTTAGGGGTGTATGTAGCCTTTGGTAAGTTGCTCTTGGTCTATCAAACTGATCTGCACACATGCAAATATAAACAGTACCAATTGTACTCAGTGTCTTATAAGGAAAACAAGAGGAGGACATGAGGCGAGGAAGGGTATGTTTTGGGAGCCAGAATGAAAGGAAGGATTGGAGAAATATGAGCAAGATACATTGTGTGCATATATGAAATATCCAGAAATAAATAAAATATTCTAAAAAGGAGGCCAGAGAGATGCCTCCTGTGTTAAAAAGCAATTGCTGCTCTTATAGAGGACTTAGCTTGAGTTCCTAGAACCCACATGGTGGCTCACACCTGCAACTCCAATTCTATGGGCTATGATGGTCTCTTCTAGCCTCTGTGGCCACCAGGCATACACGTGGTATACAGAAACACATGCAGACAAAGCACTCATATGTGTGTGTGAGTGTGTATAAAATATTTAAAATATTTAAGAATCATTAACTAATGATTCAAAACAAAGCTCATTGCTATTTGTCTGGCTGCATACTCTACTTGCTAGTAAGTACTGTTGTTGCTTCTAGAGCTACAGTTCTTCACTGATATAATATCCAGCTTCTGGGCTTTCCAGTGTACAAGAAAGATAAACAGCTCTCCAGAGGATCCCTCCAGGACCTCAATACCATATTGGGATTGTTAAGCCATTCAGCTGCAGGGACTGAAAAACTACCAAGTTTGTGTTCTCTCCAATATGCAGATGGCCATTGTTGGCCTATCCAACCCCCTATTACTTATAAGCCATTCTAATGAATTCTATTGTTTTAATCTCTCTCTCTCTCTCTCTCTCTCTCTCTCTCTCTCTCTCTCTCTCTCTCTCTCTCTCTGTATGTGGATGTGTGTGTGTGGATGTGTGTGTTCTACCAGTTCTGTTTCTCTAGAGATCTCTAACATACCAGCATTTCAACGTTCCTGAGAAATTCGGATTTTTTTATGTGAAGTTTGATTTTAAGATGTTTAGAGTTACCAGACTCATGACCTAAGAAAAATAGCTCTACATATTGACTCTAGGCTATGGAATGTGGCTGTGCTGCCAAATCAGCCACCGTTACAACACGGAACAAAGAGGAGATGGACAGTTACTCAAAGTATGTCCCCTTCACTATAACTAATGATAACACACAATATAATTTTTGTTTACATAATTAGCACAAATTATAGGGAGATTATATATATATATATATATATATATATATATATATATATATATATATACACATTTCTACCTGGAAGTGTGCAGATAGGACGATCTACATTTGAGAAGTAACCTAAAGAATAGAAACATGGCACAAAATTGAGATTTGTACAGTATCAGTGACAGCCTATCAATATATAATATGGAATTGAATACAGTTATTGCATTATTTACATTTCAAATCAAAAGACCTTTTTGTAAGTGAGACCATAACATCATGTGGATTTTTTGGTTTTGGTTGGTTTTGTTTAGTTTGGTTTTAGTTTAGTTTTTCTAGTACTGGGGATTAAGTAGAGTTTTATACATGTCGGGCACACTAGGGAAGGAAGCTCACTAGCTTTGAACAGATTGCCCAGCCCTGTCTTGGACTGTTTTATGTTGACTGTAGTTCAAGTAGGTCTTCAACTTTTGATTTTTCCTCCCTCAGAGTTTTCCAAAGTAGCTGAAACTATAGGTCCGTGGCACTAAACCCTATTATGGTCTGATTTGAAATATATTATCAAATGGGCAAGCTTGTGGGAAAACAGAAAGGTTCAGTTGTAGTATTTGACCAACAATTAGAAATGTAAATTTACTTTGACATTCCATAGCCCATGTGCTATAGGAATAGGAAGCTCTGACTGTAGAAAAGTCATAGAAGAAGCACTGAGTTTTGCTTTGCTCGGTGAATTGACATCACGAAGTGAGAAATTGATCATCTCTCACTTCTACTTTTATGATATAGTTTACATGACATGTGAAAAATTAAAACTATTATGTACATAGGCCTATGCAGCTTAACATGCATTTATTGAGAGAGTAGATAGACTGTCACATTGAGCAAAAGTCCTTGCATTTTCCTGGGAAAACTGTAGCAAATGTCTCAGCATCCTTCCACCACTAAACTGGGAACACTCTTTCCTTTTGGTCACTGCAACAGTGAATAAGAAATTGGCTGATGTATTTTCTTCTAATTACATCTCTTCAAAAAGTAAATAAATTCTAATGATTCATGAGGACAAAAATGTTAAAAATAAATCATGTTTCACTTTCATATAGTCATCTTAGCTGGATTTTAATTTCCCTGAGTGCATAATATATGCCATATGAGTAGTTAGAACAGAGATCTTTCTTCTACTATAGAAAAATATTAAGGATTTAATGATGGCTTTGCTTTTAAGATCATTCATTCTATTTTTAAAATTGATTCTGAGATTCTGAAATTACCACAGACTATTTGGAGGTCTGAATAATTAAATAAACTCTACTTCTAAAATAGGGAAATCATGTGAATAAGTGAGGAGAGATTGTAATGATTCATTTCACAGTGGATTAGCGTTATAGACAATAATATAAAGTTGTTTTGGCTTCACATTCCTTTCTGACAGGAACTCTGAGCAATCATCTATAAGTAACATTGAGAACATCACAAAGCTGTAGTAACTTGCAATAGCTTGCTTTGTAATTCCATATTCCATAAAAATATGAGTAGAATTATATGCCACATTCTACACAAAGATAAGAGATTAGATATGATGAATCTGAAATACCTACTTATAGTAGAAGGTAGTGGAATGTTTATGACTTAATAAACAAAACAAAATGTTACAATCATCAGAGATACACAATAGGCAAATATTAAAGCTCATAATTTCAAAGATGTAATAACACAAATAGTCAAATTTTGATTATAATAAAATACATAAAATCAACATCTATGAAAATACTGTTAGTGAATTAATTCATTAATTAAATAAATAAATTGTGAGAAATAAGCAAATTGTCTAACAAAAGAAATACAGGTAATTTTTATAGATACTTTATTTTTAAGAGGTTGGACAACCCTTAAAATGAGGATTGCATATGGTGATTTTATTCCAAGTGGAGCAGCATAAAATGTAGCATATGAGAACAAATTTTCAGTTGACGAACATGAAAAGCATTACTTCAGTCTACCTTAGCATCAACACTGGTAATTATACAAATGGCAGCATGTTCCTGTAGTATTATGTAATGACATTTTACCTCTCTTTAAAAGTGAGCTTGTGTCTCTAGCTGCATATGTAGCAGAAGATGGCCTAGTTGGCCATCATGGGAAGAGAGGCTGCTTGGTCATGCAAACCTTATATCCCCCAGTACAGGGGAATGCTAGGGGAGTTGGGTGGGGGATGGGGGAGAATATAGGGAACTTTTGGGATAGCATTTGAAATGTAAATGAAGAAAATATCTAATAAAAATTTTTTTAAAAGTGTTTTGTTTTTTTTCTTTTTGTTTTCTTCCTCAGACACCTGAATGGAGTTCAAACTTGAGAAAATTATTAAACTGTAACTGAGAGACACTCTACAAACTACCTGGTCGTTGGTCCTTCAAAACCAATGATGCCATCACAAATAAGGAAAGCCCCCGAGTCTGGGGTTATAGAACAGTTCCAGCTACTCATGAGGCTAAGAGTGGGATTGCTAGTGGAAGGCCTGCCTGAACAACTGAGTTAAAGTCTACCCCAAAACAATTTCTAAGATTCTATCTGTTTTACTTAGGTTTAAAATATTGTGATAAGACATAACAACGAGGACAACTTAGCAGAGAAAACATTTAGTTGAGCTTCTGGTTTCAGAGAGTTAGAGTCCATGTCGTTAGACCCGAGGCATGACAGATGGAGTTCACACATGGATCCGTAAACAGGAGGCAAAGAGGAGCCCACTGAGAATGGCATAAAGCTTTTGGAACCTTAAAGCCCACACCCAGCGAAACTCCTCTTCGAATAAGGATGCACTTCCTAATCTTTCACAAACAGTGACACCAGCTGCAGGCTAAGTATTCAACCATATGAACTTATGGGGCCATTATCGTTTAACCCGCCACACTGTGAAAATGGAACAGAAGAGGGGAATGGAAGGTAACAGGAAGGTTTTATGTCTTCGGTTAGTTACAGGTTAACTGTTGTGATTGGCGGAGGCAGAGGTATTTGTTTAAAGATTATTAAGTTAGATTGTAGCTTATTCATAATACCTAAATTAGGTCATAGTTTTGTATTTGCAAATTCAAAGAGTTGAGATCGCTTTAAATCAAATTTATCAGAGGCAAGGAACCGGCATCCTAATCATTATGTTTAGTATCATGCTAGAAGTCATAGATAATAAAATTTTAAAGTTAGTAAACAATACACAGACTGAGAAGCAGCAAATCAAATTGCCGTTGACTCCCGAGGACACAGTAATATTTGTACAACAATCTCAAAGCTTACCTAGAAAATTCTTCAAATCAATTACAGAAAAAATTGAAGATTACAAGGTTAATATACAAAAGTTCATAGCCTTCCTATATAAACAAGGAAGAAGTAGAATTTAACAATTCAAACACTATTTATATTCTCATCTCTATATATTTGCATCTCAATATCACTAAGATATAGGCTGCTTCCTGTTTTATTTATATATATATTTAAGATGAAAAGACTTTTTCTTTTTAAATTAGATATTTTATTTATTAGCATTTCAAATGGTAAACCTGTTCCGGTTTCCCCTCTGCAAAACCCCTATCTCATCTCCCCTTACCATGCTTCTATGAGCATGCTTCCCCACCTACCTACCCAATCCTACATCATCACCCTAGCATTCCTCTACACTGGTCATCAAGCCTTCACAGAACCAAGCGTCTCCCCGCCCACTGATGCTAGGTAAGGCCCCTTCAGCTCCTTCAGTCCTTCCCCTAACTCCTCCACTGGGGTCGCTGTGCTCAGTTCTATGGTTGACTGTGAGCATCCACATCTGTATTTGGTCAGGATCTGGCAGAACCTCTCAGGAGACAGCTGTATCAGGCTCTTGTCAGCAAGCACTTCTTGGCATCCACAATAGTGTACGGGTTTGGAGACTGCATGGGGGATGGATCCCGAGGTGAGGCAGACTCTGGATGACCTTTCCTTCAGTCTCTGCTCCATTTTTTCCCTATATTTCCTTTAGATAGGAGCAATTTTGAGTTAAAATTTTGGAGATGGGTCGTTACCGATCCCTCAACGAGGGGCAGGGGGAGTATGCCTAAATTCTGGATATGGTCTCCACAGTTTCTCTCAATCCTTTGTGGGATACTTCAGCTAATGTCATAGCCATGGGATCCAGGGAGTGCATCTGGGACTTTCTGGTTGCTAACCCCAGTTTCCCATCCCTCATTGCTACACACCTCTGTTCAATTTCCTGACCCTCTGTACATCTCCTCTATCTCCTCCCATACCTGATTCTTCACTTCTTTTTCTGCTTCCCCTCTTCTCTTCCTTCCATGTCCCTCTCACCCTCTACTTCTTTTGATTATTCTGCCCCCCCTTTAAGTAGGCCTGAAGCCTATTTCTTCCTCTTGACCTTCATGTGGTCCATGAGTTATATTGTAGGTATTCCAAACTCTGTTTAATATTCACTTATCAGTGAGCGCATACCATGTGTGTTCTTTTGTGACTGAGTTACCTCATTCCTGATCATACTTTCTAGATCCATCCACTTGCCTTGGAATTTCATGAAGTCATTGTTTTTAATAGCTGTATAATACTCCATTGTGTACATGTACCACATTTCTGTATCCATTCCTCTGTTGAGAGACATCTGGGTTCTTTCCAGCTTCTGGCGATTATAATTATGGTTGCTATTAACATACTGGAGCATGTGTCCTTATTACATGTTGGAGCATGTTCTAGGTATATGCCCAGGAGCGATATAACTGGGTCCACAGGTAGTACTATGTCCAATTTTCTGAGGACCCACCAGACTGAAACCAGAGTGCAATCCCAACAGCAAAGGAGGAATGTTCCTCTTTCTCCACATCCTGGCCAGCATCTACTGTCAAATGAGTTTTTCATCTTAGGCATTATTACTGGTGTGAGATGGAATCTTATTTTTCCTTTTTTTTTTTCTATTAGATATTTTCATTATTTACATTTCAAATGTTATCCCCTTTCCAGGTTTTCCTTCTGAAAACCCCCTACACCATTCCCCCTTCCCCTGTTTCAATAATAGTGTTCCCCAACCAACCCACCTACCCCTACTTCCCCATCCTGGCATTTCCCTACACTGGGGCATCAAGCCATCACAGGACCAAGGACCTCTCCTTCCATTGATGCATGACAAGGCCATCCTCTGCTACATATCCAGCTGGAGCCATGTATATTCCTTTGTTGATGGCTTTGTTGAACTCCCTGGGAGTTCTGGGGGATTCCGGTTGGTTGATATTGTTGTTCTTACAATGGGGTTGCAAGCCCCTTCAACTCCTTCAGTCCCTTCTCTAACTTCTGTATTAGGCCCCCTGCACTCAGTCCAGTGGTTGGCTGCTAACATCTGCCTCTGTATTTGTAATGCTCTGACAGAGACTCTCAGGAGAGTCTCAGGCACCTGTCAGCAGGCACTTCTTCACATCCATATAGTATCTGGGTTTGTTAACTGTGTAAGGGATGGATCCCCAGGTGGGGCATTCTATTGATGGCCTTTACTTCAGTCTGTGCTCCCCACTTTGTCTCTGTATTTCCACCCATGGATATTTTGTTCCCCCTTCTAAGAAAAACCAAAGTATCCAAACTTTGATCTTCCTTCTTCTGGAGCTTCATGTCATCTGTGGATTGTATATTTAGTATTCCAAGATTTGGGGCTAATATCCACTTATCAGTGAGTGAATACCATGTGTGTTCTTTTGTGATTGGGTTACCTCACTCAGGATGATATTTTCTAGTTCCATCCATTTACCTAAGAATTTCATGAAGACATTCTTTTTAATAGCGGAGTAGTACTCCATTGCATAAATATACAACATTTTCAGTATCCATTCCTCTGTTGCAGAACATCTGGGTTCTTTCCATCTTCTGGCTATTATAAGTAAGGCTGCTGCAAACATAGTTGAGCATATATCCTTATTACATGTTGGAGCACCTTTTGTTCTTATGCCCAGGAGTTGTATAGCTGTATCCTCAGGTAAGACTATGTCCAATTTTCTGAGAAACTGCCAGAGAGATTTCCAGAGTGGTTGTATCAGATTGCAATCCCACCAACACTGGAGGAGTGTCCATTCCTCTTTCTCCACATCCTTGCCAGCATCTGTTGCCACCTGAGTTTTTAATGTTGACCATTCTGACTGTTGTGAGGTGGAATCTCAGGATTGTTTTGATTTGCATTTCACTGATGACTAAGGATGTTGAACATTTCTTTAGGTGCTTCTCAGTCCTTTGGTATTCCTTAGTTGAGAATTCTTTGTTTAGCTCTGTAGCTCATTTTTTAATAGGTTTATTTGGTTCTCTGGGGTCTAACTTCTTGAGTTTTTGTATATATCAGATATTAGCCCTCTATCAGATGTAGGGTTTGTAAAGATATTTTTCCAGTCTGTTAGCTGATGTTTTTGTCCTTTTGTGACCTTTGCCTTACAGAAGCTTTGCAGCTCTATGAGTTCCCATTTGCCGATTCTTGATCTTACAGCATAAGCCATTGGTGTTCTGTTCAGGAAATTTTGCCTTATACCTATGTGTTCTAGGCTCGTCCCATTTTTTCTTCTATTAGTTTCATTGTATCTGGTTTTATGTGGAGGTCCTTGATCCACTTAGACTTGAGCTTTGTACAAGGAGATAAGAATGGATCAATTTTCACTCTACTATATACTGACCTCCATTTGAACCAGCACCATTTGCTGAAAATGCTGTCTTTTTTTTTCCACTGGAAGGTTTTAGCTGATTTGTCAAAGATATTGTGACCTTAGGTATGTGGGTTAATTTCTGGGTCTTCAATTCTATTCCATTAATCTACCAGCCTGTCCCTGTAACCATATCATGCAGTTTTTATCTCTATTGCTCTATAATACAGTTTGAGGTCAGGGATGTTGATTCCCACAGAAGTTTTTTATTTTTGAGAATAGTTTTTCCTGTGCTGGAATTTTGGTTATTGTAAATGAATTTGCAAATTTATCTTTCTAACTCTATGAAGAATTGGGTTGAAATTTTGATGGGGATTGCATTGAATCTTGGCAAGATGGTCATTTTTATATTAATTCTGTTAACTCATTAGCATGGAAGATCTTTCCATCTTCTGAAATTTTTGATTTCTTTTTGCAGAGACTTGCAGTTCTTGTCATACAGATCTCTCATTTGCTTAGGTAGAGTAACATCAAGGTATTTTATATTATTTGTAACTATTGTGAACAGTGTCCTTTCTCTAATTTCTTAGTCAGCCTGTTTATTCTTTGAGTAGAGGAATGCTACTGATTTGTTTGAGTTAATTTTATATCCAGCCACGTTGCTAAAGGTTTTTTTTTTTTTTTCAAGTATAGGAGTTCTCTGGTGGAATTTTGGGGTCACTTAAATATACTTTCGTATCATCTGAAAATAGTAATATTTTGACTTTTTCCTTTCCAATTTATATCCCTTTGATCTGCTTTTGTTGTCTAATTACTCTGGCCATGACTTTGAGTACTATATTGAATAGGTAGGGAGACAGTGGGCAGTCTTGTCTAGCCCCTGATTTTAGTGGGATTGCTTCAAGTTTCTCTCCATTTAGTTTGATGTTTGCTAATGGTTTACTGTATATTGCTTTTTACTATGTTTAGGTGTGTGCCTTGAATTCCTGATCTTTCCAAGACTTTAATCATGAAGGGGTGTGGGAATTTATCAAATGTTTTCTCTGCATCTAAAGAAATGGTCATGTGGTTTGTTTTTCTTTTTTGAGTTTGTTTATATAACAAATTACTTTGATAGATTTCCATATATTGAACCATCCCTGCATCCCTGGGATGAAGTCTACTTGCTCATGATGAATGATCATTTTGATGTGTATTTTTTTTTTTGGATTTAGTTTTGGAAGATTTGATTGATGATTTTTTCATTGATATTCATGAGTGAAATTTGTCTAAAGTTCTCTTTCTTTGTTGGTCTTTGTATGGTTTAGGTATAAGCATAATTGTGGCTTCATAGAACGAATTGAGTAGTGTTCCTCCTGTTTCTATTATATGTTTAAGAGTACTGGTAGTAGGTCTTCCTTACAGTTCTGATGGAATTCTGCAATGAACCCATCTGGTCCTGGGGTTTTTTTAGTTAGGAGACTTATAATGAAAGCTTCTATTTCTTTAGTGATTATGGGAATGTTTAGATGGTTTATTTGATCCTGATTTAACTTTGGTACCTTATATTTGTCTAGAAAATTGTCCATTTCATCCCGATTTTCCAGTTTTGTTGAGTATAGGCTTTTGTAGTAGGATCTGATGAGTTTTTGAATTTCCTCAGTTTCTGTTGTTATAGTTCCCTTTTCATTTATGATTTTGTTAGTTTGTATACTGTCCCTCGTTAATCTGGCTAAGGATTTATCTATCTTGTTGATTTTCTTAAAGAAACAGCTCCTGGTTTTGTTGATTCTTTGTATACTTTTTTTTGTTTATATTGGGTTAATTTCAGGCCTGAGTTTGATTATGTCCTGTTATCTACTCCTCTTGGGTATGTTTGCTTCTTTTTGTCCTAGAGCTTTCAGTTGTGTTGCTAAGCTACCAGTTTATGCTCTCTCCAATTTCTTTTGGGGAGCACTCAGAGCTATGAGTTTTCTTCTTAGCGCTGCTTTCATTGTAGCACATAAGTTTGTGTATGTTGTGCCTTCATTTTTATTAACTTGTAAAAAGGCTTTAATTTTTTTTCTTTATTCCTTCCTTGACAAAATAATCATTGAGTAGAGCATTGTTCAGCTTCCATGTGTATGTGGGCTTTCTGTTGTTTTTGTTGTTATTGAAGAACACCAGCCTTAGTCCATTGTGATCTGATAGGATGCATGGGATTATTTCATTCTTCTTGTGTCTGTTGAAGCCTATTTTTTGGTCCAATTATATGGACAATTTTGGAGACAGTTCCATGAAGTACTGATTAGAAGGTATATTCTTTTGTTTTAGGATGAAATGTTCTATAGATATATGTTAAATCCATTTGGTTCATAGCTTCTGTTAGTTTCACTGTGACTCTCTTTAGTTTCTGTTTCCTTGACCTGTCCATTGATGAGAGTGTGATGTTGAAGTCTCCCACTATTATTGTGTGAAGGGAATGTGTGCTTTGAGCTTTAGTAAAGTTTCTTCTATTAATATGGGTGCCCTTGCATGTGGAGCATAGATGTTGAGAATTGAGAGTTCTTCTTGGTAGATTTTTCCTTTGATGAGTGTGAAGTGGCCTTCCTTATCGTTTTTTATATCATTTCCTTAAAAGTCAATTTTATTTGACATTAGAATGGATATTCCAGCTTGTTTCTTGGAACCGTTTGCTTGGAAAATTGTTTTCCAGCCCTTTGCTCTGAGGTAGTGTCTGTCTTTGTCACTGAGGAGCATTTCCAGTATGCAGCAAAATGATGTGTCTGATTTTCATATCCAGTCTATGTCTTTTTATTGGGGAATTGAATCCATTGATGTTAAGAGATATTAAAGAATAGTGAGTGTTGCTTCATGTTATTTTTGGTGTTAGAGTTGGAATTATGTTTGTATGGCTATCTTCTTTTGGGTTTGTTGAAAGAAGATGACTTTCCTGCTTTTTCCCTCCTTGTCTTGGTGTTTTCCATCTATTACCCATATGGGGCTGGATTTGTGGAAAGATATTGTATAAATTTGGTTTTGTCATAGAATATCTTGGTTTCTCCATCTACAGTAATTGAGAGTTTTTTTTCCAATTTTTTATTAGATATTTTCTTAATTTACATTTCAAATGCTATTCTGAAAGTCCCCTCCCCCCTCCCTGCTCCCCTGTCGACCCACTCCCACTTCTTGGCCCTGGCGTTCCCCTGTATTGGGGCATATAAAGATTGCAGTACCAAGGGGCCTCTCTTCCCAATGATGACCGACTAGGCCATCTTCTGCTACATATGGAGCTAGAGACACGAGTTCTGGGGGTTCTGGTTAGTTCATATTGTTGATCCTCTTCTAGGGTTGGGTATAGTAGCCTGGGCTGGTATTTGTGTTCTCTTAGGGTCTCTATGAGATCTGCCCAGGATCATCTAGCTATCATAGTCTCTGGTGAGATGTCCAGTGTAATTCTGATAGGTCTTCCTTTATATGTTACTTGACCTTTTTCCCTTACTGCTTTTAATATTCTTTCTTTGTTTTATGCATTTGCTGTTTTAACTATTATGTGAAGTGAGGAATTTCTTTCCTGGTCCAGTTCTATTTGGAGTTCTGTAGGCTTCTTGTATGTTTATGAGCATCTCTTTCTTTAGATTAGGGATGTTTCCTTCTATAATTTTGTTGAAGATATTTACTGATCCTTTAAATTGGGAATCTTCACTTTCTTCTTTACCTATTCTCCTTAGATTTGGTCATCTCATTGTGTCCTGGATTTCGTAGATGTTTTGTCTTAGGAGCTTTTTGTGTTTTGTGTTTTCTTTGACTATTTTGACAGTGTTTTCTATGTATCTTCTGCCCCTGAGATTCTCTCTTCTATCTCTTGTATTCTGTTGGTGATGCTTGCATCTATGACTCCTAGTCTCTTTCCTAGGTTTTCTATCGCCAGGATAATTCCCTTTGTGATTTCTATTTCCATTTTTTAGATCCTATATGGTTTTTTTCAATTCCTTCTCCTGTTTGGTTGTGTTTTCCTATAATTTTTTAGGGGACTTTTATATTTCTTCTTTAAGGGCTTCTATCATCTATATTCTCCTGTATTTCTTCAAGGGAATTATTTGTGTCTTTTTTTAAATCCTCTATCATCACCATAAGATGTGATTTTAAATCAGAGTCTTGTTTTTCCATTGTGTTGGAGTATCCAGGGCTTGCTATTGTGAACTGAGTTCTAATGATGCCAAGTAGCCTTGATTTTGTTGCTTATGTTCTTGCCCTTGCCTCTTGCCATTTGGTTATCTCTGGTTTTAGCTGACCTTGCTTTCTCTGACCATGGCTTGTCTTTCATGTAAGCCTTTGTGTCAGCATTCCTGGAAGACCAGTTCTCTCTGGGAGGAATTTGAGTATGGAGAACTGTGGCACAGTTTCAGCTCTGGAGTACAGACAAAAACCAGAAGGATCCTGTCCTCAGCTGTTTCTTGCTTCCTGTGATCTGAATGCTCTGGGCAGGTCCCTCTTGGGCCTGGAATTTGAGCAGAAGTAGTGGTCTCACCTGTTTTCTCAGGTGTGTCAACACTCTTGGGAGTCCAGCTCATTGCCAGGGTGGGGCAGGGGAAGATCTGGGTATGGAGAGCTGTGGCACAGGGTCAGCTCCAGGTGCAGATGGAAACTGGAAGGTTTATTTATAAATTTAATGAAATAACAATCAATCAGTCATCTCTGAAAACTTACCTGCAGAAAACACTATATGGACTTAGCAAGTTATATTTAGGAATATATAATGTACATACAAATACATATATGCATACAATAACAATTGATGGAAAATAGCCATGAATTTGAAGGAGAAATAAAGGGATATATTGGACAGTATGAAGAAATAAGAAAAGGTAGAAATGTTACAACATTAAATTACATTCTCAAAAACAAGCAAATAAAACACATACGAGGTTTTGTTCATATCAACACAATCTAAGATTTCTATTATGAAACAAAAGATCCAGGACACAGCTGTCAATATGGAAGGACAAGAAATTCAAAGGTTTAATGTTTTCCAACTTCTCGATCCAGTATAAAGTAATTGATCAACATGCCGTGGTAATATGAGTTTTCAAGACAGGAAAAAACATGTGTAGGAATATTAAATATATATTGTTAAATGGCAGCAGCCAATACAAAAGTCTATGTGTAAATATGGCAACTACTCTATATTCTTCAGAGCAGACTATGTTAACAATGAAGAAATCAAGTTTAAGTAGCGGATAGTGGGAAGGAGTGACCAATATGTAGCATATGTAGGAAATGAATAGCATGGACAGTTCTCTCAATGGGACCATAGACATCATTAAACCTTTTTATAAACATAAGAATGAACAACATAACAAGAAAGAGTCCTAACACTGCTGTGAGGTTTAGATGATAATAAATCACTGTAATTTCTTCAGTTACAATAAATATACTACTCAGGTGGGAGACATCGAACACAGAAAGGGGACAGATTGATGTGGCACAGAGAATATGGCAATTTCTTTGCTTTTCAGTCTTTTGTTTTTCTTTAAACTTAGAACCTGTCTAAAATATAAGCTTTTTAAAAATCCAATACCACAGTCTCAGTCGATGCTATATTATGTTCAAGTATCTCATTGGCTATTCTGTTTTAGCAATGACTTATTTAATTCATTTGACAACTCATCCATCATATATCCTAGAAAACTATGTTCTCTGTAAATAAAATCTTACATGGTTAATAAAAATGCATAACTAATGAGTCTCTTACAAAAGCCTAACTTAAATCTAATAGAGAGACTTCCCAAAGTGAGTCAAGGAAAATGTTACTCTATTCCTGAGGAGTAAAATCATTACTCTCTTTAGAGTAACAATTACATAATGCAATAAAAATAGCTTCACATATACATGTATAGAAATCAACATTCTTATTAACTATAAAAATCCTTCATATGCCTATATTTTCGTTTTTATTTAAAACCTATTGTAGTCTGCACAAAAGGAAGGAGGAGGGAGTGGGGCACATGTAAGGGACACAGCAAGAGGATGACATGGTCAGGACCATAGCTTCTGTTGTGGAAACGATTAAAAAAAAAAAAAAAAAAAAAAAAAACCTAGGGCTGGAACTGGAGTGGAAGAGAGAAGGGGAAGATACTGTAGCTGCATTTCCCCACTCCCAGGAAGTACCTATTGTCTCCTAAGATTCCATCTCTCTTGTTCTGATCCTGACCCTAGTAGCTCTTTCTGATGCTCCTGTTGGCTTTTCCCTGGACAGATAATCCATGGGTTTAACCACCTAACCTTACTGAAAGTATCCCTCTGCCTTCCCTGCTTTTGCCCCTCCTCACTAACACTTTTTCTCTCTCTTTTGAGATAAAAAAAAAATTCATAATTCCCCTCCTCTCTCTCCATCCTCCTCCTGGGACAAAAACAGCAACAAAAGAAAGCACCAACTCCCCCATGAAGGGGCAGAAGACAGTAGGGAAGGGGACAGCAGGAGGAAAACACACAACCTACTAGATAAAAGCTCACAAATCCCTGGGAGGGAGGAAAGACAAGTGGGTCAAAGGTTAAGGGCAGTGGTTGTTGCTGTTCTTTGCTATCCTGGCTCACTCTCCAGGGAACTTGAACACAACTCAGTGGATAGACTCTGATAGAGAAAAGAAAGAAGCAGAAGAAACATCTTAAAACCTAGTGGGTTCCTTTCCCCTTTGTTCTGAGTCAATGGAGAGAAGTGAGGAGTTGTGGGAAGAAGAGACTGTTCCATGAAGAGCTTCTCTCCACTCACCCTTCTCCCCCATCAGCGTGAGCTCTCCAGTGCTTGGGAGGGAAGTGGATGAGGGCTCATGGTACCTAAGATATAGCCCAATGCTGTGGGAGAGGCTGCCACCATCTCTGCCACAGCAAGGTGAGATATGCCTCCTCACATCTGCCTAGATTCCTCCAAAATGCCTTTCTAAAAGTCCCAGCATTTCCCACACGGCTTCAATCCTTAGGCAGGAAACTGTCAAACCAAGATTCCAGCTCTGCCCAGAGGAGGTTTTCCTTCAGCCGAAAGACACCTCCTCTACTAACACCTGCTCCCAATAACCACGAGGCTCTCTTCCCTCTTCCCTAGGAGTGGTGCTATTTGCTTATATTTTAACTGGAAAAGAAGATAATAAATAGTCTTCTACTACAAAAGCACCAAGAAAATTCATTTTATAAGAAGGATAGACGTTCTGGATATTTAGCCTAAGCACATAGCAAGCACACACTCCCATCTTTTTCTTTCGATTATAGCCAACTACATTGCAGATTTGTTGATTGTGCTATGGTTTGTTTTTTTTTTTTTTTTTTTTTTTCTAAAAAGCATCGCATAGTTATTACCAAAATACATGAATTTATTATTGTAGTGGGTTACTGAACTGTAGTTTTGCCATCTTATGAAAGTACTCCTAAGAATACTTTAATTAATAAAACTAGGACACTGGTCTCTGGTCTCTTAGACCACCTAAAAATTGCTAGAGGAGACTGGTCTCTGGAGCAGCTGTAAGTTCCTATGCAAGGTGTCCCTACCCTCCAGGGTATGAGAAATGCTAGATCACTGGTATGCTATCACCTCACATCTGTAAGCAACACTTGCTTGCTGCAGTTTTGTCATACTTAACACTGTTCTACTTCTTCTCATTTGTGTATACTCCTATAGCCTACTCAGCTCGCTCAGACATCCCTTTTCCTACCTGGTATGGTTTGTTCTACTCTAACCTACTAATCTTACTCATACTTACTCCTGTGCTAATTGTTCTTACTTGTATATACTAAACATAATATGCTATTATCTATCTTTATCCTTCTCTATTTGTTCTTATTTGTGTATACTAATAGAACCTACTAACCTCCCTCTGACTTACCCATTCCCTTATGTACTTACTGGTGCACATGCATTTGCACATATTCATAACATGTGGAAGTTTGCACACTTAACAACACAGAATCAAGATTAAAGACTTATTTCACCCAAGTATTACTCCTGTCACCTTTGAACAGTATCTATCTTATTACTTCTCACCCAATTCCTGGGCAGTTGCTGCTCTGTTTGCATTTCTAAAATTTTATCATTGAAATATGTAGTGGAGGGTGCTAGAGAGTTTGTTCATCAGTTAAGAGCACTCGTTGCTCTTGCAGAGGATATGAGTTTAATACCCAACATTCACATGGTAGCTTACAAACATCTATGACTCTGGTCCTAGGGCGACACTCTATTTTGACTTGTGTGGGCACCACAGGTATGCACTCAGTACCCATTTATGCTGGCTAGTTTTATGTCAGCTTAACACAAGCTGTAGTCATATGAGAGAAGGGAACTTCAACTAAGAAAATGTTTCCATAAGATCAGGCTGTAGGGCATTTTCTTAATTAGTGATTGATGTGGGAGGGCCAAACCCACTGTGGATAGTAGTACACTGGACTGGTGATACTGATTTCTTTACGAAGTAGGCTGAGTAAGCCAAGAAAAGCAACCTCATAACTGTAGCTTTCCACCATGGCTTCTGCATCAGCTCCTGCCTCCAAGTTCCTGTCAGGTTTGTGTTCCTGCCTTGGCCTCCCTCAATAGACTGTGTGATTCAGGATACATAAGCCAAGTAAACTCTATCCTCCCAAATGCTTCATTATAGCAATAGTAATGCTAATTAAGACTAGATAGATAGATAGATAGATAGATAGATAGATAGATAGATAGATAGACACAGACAAAACACTCATACTTTTTTCTCCTTTTGATGATGATGGACTAAATCCTGGCCCCCAGCCTTGTTAAGCAAGCTACTCTCTCAGCCATAATCTTATTCATTATTGACAACCATATTATTGTAGAATTGATGCGTTACAGTTTGTTTATACATTTCTCTATTAAGAGAAATCATAGTATTTCTAGCTCAGGCATACTATAAATTTATGGAAATTTTTGTATATTTTAATTTTTATATGCACATATTAATTACATAATAGTTGGTTTCATTATGACATAATGTATACATATAATGCATGTTTTCATTTTAAATTTAACTTAGTTGGTTTTTCAACAATTTCATGCTTATAATTAAGGTATTTTGTTTACAACATCTCCACACACACTCTCCTATCTTCCATTTTGTCCTGCCTATGCTCCTCTCCCTAGTCCTACCAATTACTTTTCCTGATTTATGACATTTGGTTTGTTCCATAACTCATTTACTTTATTTAAGGACATCTGGATGAGCATTGGATTATAACTGTCAGTTGAGACCTGGTGGTGTTATCACTGGATATGAAACTGAAGGCAATGACTCCTTGTCTCCTTGAGTCTATCAGTAACAAATTGTTTAACAGTGAGGAAGAGGACTTCTGAGCCCTACCTCTATCTTTGTCTACTGTTCACGGGCCCGTTTTTGTGCAGACCAAGTAGAAGCACATGAAGTTGTTGAAAGTTCCTAATTGCAGAGGCTGTGTATTGCTGAGAAGGTGATATTTTGAGACATTTCCTTAACTTTCAGTTTTTATGTCCCCTGTGTCTGCCTCCAGAGTGTTTGCTAGACTGTTGATGGATAGCCATCAATACAAAAGTCTTCTGTATATTGTATTCTCACATCTTATGCAGGTAAATCTATATAATATCTACCCCTGTTCACTGAAAATGACTTTTTTATTAAGGCTGAACAGCATTTGGTTTGTCTATAGCAAACTATATCTGAATCATATTCACATCTTCCTCAGTTATATATAAAATTAATATAAAATTTAAATTTATACAATTTCTCTTGAATAAAAGCCTGAGAATGTACATATCCTACTTTTTGGTATACACTTATACATACACATACATATACAAGTATATATATACAGATGTACACACATACATAAACACATACATGGATATACACATAGACACATACACATAAACTCTCATACATATGTGGACTTACACATATACGTAGACATGCACACAATCACATACAAATGCACCAAGCATACAGACAAATATAAACACAGACACTGACACATAGGCACTCACAAACACAAATAGAACCACTTACACATACACACATACAATACATACATACATACATACATACATACATAAACACAAAGATTCATGCACAAACATGTATGCACACATACATTGACAAATATGCAGACACACACACATAAATACATACAGGCACACAGACATACATGTATAGACAAATATATACAGACACACATAGATAGATAGACAGATATATGATACATAGATATACATAGAAACACATACATACACAGACACCAATCACACCCACATATCCACATATATACATATATACATACATACATACATACATACACACATACACACACTCACACACACAAAAAAAAACCCAACAGGTGAACACACATATAAATACACATGCTGCCTTAGTAAAGGGGTTGTGAAATCTTCATCTGCAGTAGAAACAAACCACTACAGCCAAATGTGTGGTAGGAAGTCTTTGCCTGGAGGCTCAGAGAGGCCATTGTGAATCGGTGAAGATAAAGCTGGGATGGTGTTGGAGACCCTGAAAGGCTAGAGATGGCCGAGCCATTGGGGACCTGTCAAGGAGAACTAAATATTGGGTATGGAACCAACCCGAAAGAGAGAAATGTGTAGCATTCAACAAGGCAGGAAGGAACAGGAAGTACAAGATACTGTCTAATAACTCCTTACTAAAATGCCAAGGTCTGCTGCCTCCTATAGCTGGAACTTGGCCCCTCCATTTGACTTGCATTTTCATAATCGTTGACTCCTTAATGGTTTCTAGGGAATAACTCAATCTTATTCCTCTAGCAGTTTGCAGCATTAACTGGGACAGGTTTTGACCTGTTGGCACCAATCCCATCATTCCATTTAGTTACAGGCTTTTCTTTAAGTTAAAAGCTTTAAATTTAAAATATTAAAAAAAAAAAAAAAGTTTACTTCAGCACAGGACTTGACTCCAATATTACATTTCCCAGTGCTCTTTTGCTCCTCAAACTGTACATTTTATTTATTTATTTTTTGCCCTGTTTGTTCCTTTTCATTGTCGATCTGCATAAGAATAACTAATAACCACATGACACAGTCAATACTAGGTTGTCTTAAAATCTCTTTGGTCAGTGACATTCATGCAAAGCTCTTCAATTTATCCTCAGGTAGATTCTTAAAACAACAAAAAGCAGCCACAAATTTTTGCCAAAATATTTTTCTTAGTTAGGATTTCTATGTCTGGGTTGAAATACCATGACCAAAAGCAAGTTTGGGAAGAAAATATTTATTTGGCTTATACTTCCACAGCACTGTTTAACGTATCATAAAAGTCAGTCAAGACAGGAACTGAAACAGGGCAGGAAGCTGAAGGCTGGAGCTGATGCAGATGCCAAGGAGGAGTGCTCCTTACTGACTTGCTCCTCACTGCTTGCTCAGCTTGCTTTCCTATAGAACCACCTCTAGGACTGACCCCACCCACAATGGGATGAGAGGCCACACCAATCACTGATTAAGTAAATGCTTTACAGATTGGTCTATAGCCCAATTTTATGTAGGTATTTTTCTCAATTGGGATTTCCTTCTCCTAAATGATTCTAGCCTGTGTCAAGTTCATATAAAATTAGCCAGCACAATATCAGAAGAATGGTTTCTAAGCCAGTTGTTATTGTCTTCAGTGGATATTGTTCTCAACACTACTGCCTCCAATACTGCTAGGATATCACATTAAGCCCTACTTAAAGCTTTTCTAGTCCAATAACAAGGGGTCTTCCATGTTTCTTCAACAAAACCCATGTTCATGCCTATTCCAGAAATACTCTAGTCCCTGGTACCAACTTGTTCTGGGGAGATGGAGATACATGATCAAGGTAATTCATAAGAATAAAAAAAATATATTTAGTTCGGGGCTGGCTTACAGTTTCAGAGAATTAGTACATAATCATCATAGTGAGGGGGTATGACAACAGGCAGATATGGCACTGAAGCAATAGCTGAGAGATCATATCTGACTTACAAGTTGTGGGCAAAGATAGAGAGCAAGACTAGACCTTGGGAGGTCTTTTGAAACCTCAAAGCTCATTCCCAGTAACTTACCTTCTCTAATAAAACCACACTTTCTAATCCTTTCTAAACAGTTCTATGAACTGGGAACCAAATACTTAAATATATGAGTCTATGGGGACCATGCTCATTCCAACCATCGCAGATACCTACACACTGACACACATAAACATACATACTATACAGGCTGGTTTTGTGTGTCAGCTTGATTCAATCTAGAATCATCAGAGAGAAAGGAGCTTCAGGTAAGGAAATGCCGCTATGCGATCCAGATATAAGGCATCTTCTCAGTTACTGACTAGTAGGAATGGGCTCAGTCTACTGTAGATTGTGCCATGCCTGGGCTTGTGTTCCTAGGTTCTATAAGAAGGCAGGGATAGCAAGCCAGTATGCAACACATCTCTATGGCTTCTGTATCAGATCCTGCCTTCAGGTTCCTGCTATGTTTGAGTACCTATCCTGACTTCCTTTGGTGGTGAACAGCAATGTGGAAGTATAACCTGAATAAACACTTTCCTTATCAAATTACTTTTTAGTCATGGTGTTTCATCGCACCAATAGAATCCCCAACAAATATACACAGATAGACACAGATATACACAAAAACAAACACACACATACACAGATATATAACACATATTCACACACAGATATGCACATACCCATACATAAAGAGATATATAGTACACATACTTAGATACACATATACACAGACACATTAAACAACAACAAAATAATCATTGTATTATTGGGCTGGAGAAGTAATTTAGTGCTTAAGAAAAATTTCTGTTCTTCCAGAGGGTTTAGTCCATCTTTGTGTCTGAAGGGTTCCGTTCCTAACACCTACATAGAAGTTCACAACTTTGTCTAACTCCAGCTCTAGGGAATATGAGGCCCTCTTTTGGCTTCTAGAGATAGTACATATTTATTTACACCTAAATGCAAGCAGGTTTAATAAAAAAAATCACATACATTAAAAAACAGACAATTTTTTATATAGAAGAATATATAGAAAAGAAACATTCCCAATTAACCTAAGTATTTATACTCAAAATTACAAATCTAAAAAAGAAAATACTATAATCAAAGAATTTCAAATAAGGTAAAGCAGCACCCTGTAGCAATTTATTGTTTCATATCACCACTGAATAGGATAAATGTAGGTACATTAAACTTAATTAAAATATAGAATTAGCAGAACAGATTTTTAATCCCATAACCCAACAATATGCTGTCTGTATCTGACATAAAAGAGATCTGAAGACACAAATAGTTTAAAGGGTGAAAAGATGAAGAAAGATGTCCTGTGTAAGGTATAACTAAAAGAAAGAATTTGTTACACACACACACACACACACACACACACACAGAGAGAGAGAGAGAGAGAGAGAGAGAGATAGTCCTTAAATCAAAAAATGTTACAAGCCTAAAATTTTCATGCCGAGAGCTTCTAAGTTTGAATTTTATGAGTTATAGCCCTTGTTAGGGTGAGTGATTTAGTGATGACTTTTTTTTTTTAATTACCTTTGCTCCTGTAACTCTTCTATATTCCTTTTAGAGATCCCTGTAAAATCTCAGGGTTCACTAAGCTGGACTTTGGAGCTTAATGTCAACTTTGGTGAATAATGGGCTCCCTTTCTGGGTTAAATGGGGTGTGTTTTATTTGCCAAGGAAATATCTCTAAACAATTTATATTTCTAGTTTTATGTTTTAGCTATTTGATATTCAAGGAAACCTCTGTCAGACATTAGCCTTTCAGGATTGGACAGACTGGGTCAGTCAGCAGAGTGGATCTGAATTTGGATTTTCAGCACATATGTAAACAGTTAGACATGACAGTGGGTACTTATAATCTCAGTGTTGAGGAAGCTGAAAGTAAGGTTTGGGGTGGGGGCTGAATTGCTGGTTAGCTAGTCTTCCAGAATGGGAGAGCTCCAAGTTTGGTGAGAGACTTTTCTAAAACATAATATGGAGAGTAGCTGAGAAAGACACCTGGCATTGACCTCTGGGCTCCACACACACTTGTATTTATACACACATGTTTACATACAGACACATATATACAAGCAAGCATTAGCTAGCAGATCAAACACAGCTCAAGCCTTTATAAGAATGAAATAAGCGCATTTTGCAATTGAATTCACAGTGATGATTTCAATATCTACTATATTGAGTTTTTGCCTTTTCCAAAAATCAGTATTCTTTCTTATTTAACTTCAGATTAAATAAGTTCCAAATTCTTCCCAAGCATTTTTACTTTAGTGGAAAGGAAATAATTTGATTCTCCTAGTTTTGACTTTTTTTTTTTTTTCGGGCATAATGCTAAAGAATGAAACAATTTCTCCTCTTTCATGTTTCTTCTTGTTCTTCATATACATGGTAATGGAGACACAGACATGTTATCTGTAGAAATTATAATAGAAGTACTATGGAGGATAATGCATAAAACATTCTGGCATTGATGGTGACCATGGAAAGTTCATGTCATCCATATCTGGAATGAGTCTGAGCCATAAGAGGCTTAGCTTCACAGAAAATGGATCACTCAATTGGGAATGAAACTTTGGGCAGAGACCGTCTTAGTTATTCTTGTCCTGCTATAAAGAAACACCACAACCAAGGCATTTCTTATTAAAAAAAAAAAGCATTTAGTTGGTGCACTGCTTAAAATTTTAGAGGTTTAGGTCATGATTACCCTGGCACTGGAGAAGGAGCCAAGAAGTTAACATCTTGATCCACTGGTAGCAAGCAGAGAAAGAGAATGGACCTGGGTTTTGAAACCTCAAATCCTCTTTCCAGGTTATATGCCCCCAGTATAGGGGAATGCCAGGACCAGGAAGCAGCAGGAGTGAGGGGTGAGCAGGGGGAGGGGAAACTAGGAAAGGGGATAACATTTGAAATGTAAATAAAGAAATATCTAATAAAAAAAATCCTTCTTTCAGTGACACAAATCCTCCAACAAGGTTAACACTTCCTAATTCCCCTCAAAGGAGATTTTCTCCTGGTGGCTAAGCACTTAAGCACAGGAGTCTGTGGGGTGCATTCTTATTCAAACCACCATGCTGGAAGTGTCAGGCAGAGGAGCCAGCAAAGGCTGGCACTGAGGCTTATCACACATATCTCTCCCAAGCACTTTACTTCTACTTTTCCAATTCCCCTCCCCACTGTACCTACAAAGACGCACAATATGAATTTAGTAAGCAGTTGTTTAAAAGGACCCTAAAACACCTTAAAATTATTCCCTTTCTTTCCCTTCCTTTCCCTTCCCTTCCCTTCCCTTCCTTCCCTTCCTTTCCTTCCCTTCCCTTCCCTTCCCTTCCCTTCCTTTCCTTTCCTTCTCTTTTTCTCTTTTTTCTTCCTTTATTTCTTTTTATCTTTATCATCAAGAAGAATGTAGGGACATTTGTCTACCATACATGCAATGTAATAAGCTGGCACCCAAAGACAGACCATCAATAATTTAAACAACAAATCTAAGAACAATAATAGGCTGCCACAATATCCTTTGTTTACCATATATTATTGCACACCAAAAGTAAAATATTCATTGCATTAAGTGCTTTAAAATACTGGGCAGATAGCCCATGACTTACCTTGCTTGGGATTCTGTCCCAGTAAACCCAATAGAAGTTGAAAATATCATAAATTTAAAATGTGATGCACTTAACTCACTACACACTGTAGTTTAACCCAATTAATCTTAAACATACTAGAATCTAGTTGGGAAAAGTCATCTATCAGAAAACCCATTTGATTATGAAACACTGAATACGCCGCATGATTTAAGGAGTACACTGAACATAGAATGCTGATTATTCGCCCCTATGATAATGGAAGACATGGCTGTCTCAACTGCTGCCCATCAGGAACCAATGTCTGGTGACATATCAGTGACCCATGGAAATATCCAAGTTCGAACTTGAGAGTTCTGCTGAACATGAATGCTTTCATACCATTGTAAAACTTAAAAGGACTAAGTTGAATCAGGACTGAAGCAGTAGCTGAGAAATCTCATATGATCCACAAGTTGCTAGCAGAAGGAGTAAAAGACTGGGCCTGAGGTAGGCTTTTGAAACATCAAATCCTAATTCTAGTGAAATAACTCCTCCATCAAGGCCATACCTCCTAATCCTTCCTAAGCAGTCTACCAAATAGGGATAAGCCAAGCATTCAAAAAGTATGAGTGTTTGAGAGTCATTCTCATTTAAACCACCACACTGGGGAAGGGTCAGAAGGAAGGATATTCCTAAACCTTTTTCTAAGAGTTATAGAATCAAAATTATCACGATTTTGCTGAAAGGACCCTGATATAGCTGTCTTGTATGGGGCTATGCCAGTGCCTGGCAAATACACAAGTGGATGCTCACAGTCATCTATTGAATGGAACACAGGGCCCCCAATGGAGGAGCTAGAAAAAGTACCCAAGGAGCTGAAGGAGTCTGCAACCCTATAGGTAGAACAACAATATGAACTAACCAGTACCCCCAGAGCTTGTGTCTCTAGCTGCATATGTAGCAGAAGATGGCCTAGTTGACCATCATTGGGAAGAGAGGCCCCTTGGTCTTGCAAACTTTATATGCCCCAGTACAGGAAAATGTCAGGGACAAGAAGAAGTGGGAGTGGGAGAGTAGGGGAGCAGGAAGGGGAGAGGGTATAGGGAACTTTTGGGATAGCATTTGAAATGTAAATAAAGAAATTATCTAATAAAAACATTATTACTCTAGTACAATTTTTTTCAATTTTTATTAGATATTTTCTTCATTTACATTTCAAATGCTATCCTGAAAGTCTCCTATTCCTTCCCCCCCCCCACCCGCCCTGCTCTCCTACCCACCCCCTCCCATATCTTGACCCTGGCATTCCCCTGTACTGGGGCATATAAAGTTTGCAAGACCAAGGGCCTCTCCTTCCATTGATGGCTGACTAGGCCATCTTCTGCTACATATGCAGCTAGAGACACAAGCTCTGGGGGTACTGGTTAGTTCATATTGTTGTTCCACGTATAGGGTTGCAGACCCCTTCAGCTCCTTGGGTACTTTCTCTAGCTCCTCCATTGGGGGCCCTGTGTTCCATTCAATAGATGACTGTGAGCATCCACTTCTGTATTTGCCAGGCACTGGCCTAGGGCCTAACATCTAGTACAATTTCTAAAGCATCCTATAATCATGATAGCCACTGTGTTTTGAAATGTTTGGCCAGTTGCAATTGAAAAGTAGTAAATTAAAAAAGAGGGTCAACTTAAAGGTATGTGGGAAACCAGGAGGTTAAGGGATTGTGGGAAAGGGGCACACAGAATGTCACTAGATGCATCTGGGTAATGTGTTAATGTGCACTCAAGTCACAGCCATTGATTATCAAATATATATATATATATATATATATATATATATATATATATATATATATATCAATGTTTTTGAAAAAATAGTGCTTCTAGTGCCTCTATTCCATGAATGATTCTATGGGCAGCAAGGTCAGATAATTGAAGCTCACTGAGGAGAAGGATCCAGTACCCATCATAACCTTTGCACAAAACAGCCTCTGCTATGTGAACAAAATGTCTCCTCCTTCAAGAGCAGTGTTATCAGTCATAAAGATATGTCTAGGATGCACTTAATGCCTGTAAGCAGAGGGATATGCTGTGTCCTCTCCAGCACTGAAAATAAGAGGTTAAACAAGACCTTTGTCTGATATTCCTTTTATTTTCCTGTTAAGGATAAAAAGTTGTTTAGGGTAGGGCATTATATACCATTTTCTACATATATTCTCAGTTCTTAGAACACTGTTTGGAATACAAAAAGTATTAGGAGATGTGTACTAACAAAATAAATGATTTGTAATGCAAACCTGCTTTCCAGCTCCTAAATCTGGAATTCAGCTCCCACTGACATATATTCTGTGGCTCCAAGTATAAACATATACTCTCAGGAAAGTAGAAAAGGGTGTTATGGTGAAGATAAAAGACAAACATGCATCACAAAGAGGATGCTAGATGAGAAACACATGCACAGCATCATTGTCTGGTCAGACAATGGTACTCACAGGACTTGGCAGATGAGGACATGTCTGCCAAAAGCCAGACTCAATACATCAGTAGTTGTCATTTTCAACTGGTGCTCTTTGTCATGAAGGACAGTTTCTTTGCCAGTTTTCTTTTAAGCCACTTTCAAGGTCACTTTCAAGATCTGGGAGTTGGTCTAGATCCTGGCATTCCTGGCTTCTCAAAATTAATTAGGTTCCCTAGCCCCACCTCTCCCAGAGCGCCAGGCCTGGCTGCACTCCGGATTCTCCTCCCTAAGCTCTAGTGATGTTCTGTGAGGACAGCCATCTCTCCTGTCTCTCTTTGCTTGGGGCACACTCTCTGACCTTAGCCCCATAAACTGGCACACTGTTTCAGACACTGCATTCCTGATTCCTGCCCTACTGCAACTGAAATATTTGTGTCATCACCTTAAGGAATATTCCATAAAGGAAAAAAAAATGTGTGTTAATCTGTGGCCTAAGTTCAAAATCAAAAGTTAATTAGAATCAAAAATAAAAGAAATCCCACCTAAAGCACTGAGTGGGTAAATGAATTTCATGTCTGTCTTCTGTTAGTTTCTTTAAATTGCTTTAAAAATGCTCTTTCTGAGCTCAGATAGGGTCTGTTCAATAAATAAATATTACAAACCTTCATTATGACAACTATCCACATAGGCCTCTGCCCTGTCCTCCTTACTATCTGAATTCCATTGAGATTTCTTACCCCAGATAATGCAGGAGAAGTTACTGTTCACACAGAGAACAAAGGACTGGGGTATACAGTTAAAAGACCCTCTCTAAATCCAGTCTAGGATGGGAGCTGGTCTGCAGCTTAGCCTAGAGAGGTGGACAGCAGCTGAGTATGGACTTTCCCCTGTTAGCTGTCAGCTGTACTGTTTCACTGTTTAATAGACTGGCTTGGTGGATGTAGAAAGAAGTGAGAAAGTGGGCACAAAGCTGAGACTTTGTGGCTTTCCATCTTTTTCCTCACACCCATTCCATAACACCTCTCCCTGCAACACATTTAAACGGATGTCGAAGTATCTCCATCTACAATATATTTAACTGTTATATGATAAAGCCCTTTAAAGACACGTACAACAGATATATAAGTAGTCCTGTCACAGAATACTAGATATGTAGTATACTAGAAATGTAGTGCTAGCTATATATGCATGCTAAAGATCTAAACCTGTTTGAAGTGATAGGCTGAGTGCTTTTTATAAGCTAGAGTGCTTGGCTAGCTAGTAGGATGTTTCCTGTGGCTTACACAACAACTTTATTTTGAACAACTGTGCACCTGTGAGAGAGTTTCATGGTGACCCCAGTTGTAAGTGAAGGGAATATGGATATAAAGCAAAGAGAAAAAGGCTGACTAGTCTAAACCTTCCTAACATGTTTCTACAAAAACACTAGCCAAGAAGGGCTTGAAATCAACCCCTCTCTGAGGCCAGAGACAGAGACAAGGCCCTTAACTGAGCTTGCATGTGGACACCTAAAGGCGGGGTTTGGAAGCTTCCAGTCTGCATCTCCAAGTGAAATCCTCCAAGTCCATTGTTGTCTTTTCCACCCCAGAAAGATAAAGTGGGCAGGTAGGCTGGATAATGACCTTTAGACTGGAGTCCTCCATTCTAAGGTAGCAGATGACTTGACTTGGGATGGGAACATGAACTTGGGCAAGTGCTGGCTCTGAGCTTGGCTGTTCCCTCGCACCCCGTGCCACACCAGGGCACAGTCCGCAACTCCCGCCCAGCACCACTTTGTTCTGACGTCCTTCTCCAGAGCTCTGACGATCGCCCCCGCCTTCCGCCCTTATAAAGAGACTTTTTCCAATACCCGGATCGATCGCCTCACCCCCTTGGAATCCTCATCGGGCTCCTTGCCGGAGCCCCTCCACTCACCTCAAGCCTCCCTCCCTCGGTGTCCCTCACAGCCCGGAGCTCAGGGGGATCCTGGACCCCTAAAGCAGCTCTGGGTGACGCCAAGGTAAGAGCCCTGCGGGAGCAAGAGCTGGGGCCACACCCTCGGGGCTGCCTGGGAAGGACCGACTCTGCCTGCTGGGCATGTCCCCTCCGCTCAGTTAAGAAGCACTTGTGGCTCTAGGGTGCTAGCGGCTGTAGGAGTCTGGGTTCAGGAGATCCAGGACTCAGAAGCAAAGGGGAGCAGGGCGCCGGGGAGTTTGGGCAGAGGGGAAATTTGGTGGCTCTGTGCTCACAAAGGCGGAGCCCACCCGGTCCGGGGCGCTCCAGAACATCCCGGAGGTGAGTGCTTGCAGCCAGAACCGGCTTGCAAAGCTCAGACCCCCCCCCCACACACACACACACATACACACAAAAACTTACGCGTGTGAACTGGGGTGAAGGAAATAGCCCTGGTTTGTTCAGTATAAAAGGAATTCCGTAAGATCAAGCTTTATTTTAAAAGTTAACAGCAGTCCTCTTCTTTCGAGTTTTCCTATCCATGACTGTGGTTTATATATTGCCTTATTTTAAAATCCTCTTCTGTAGAGACCGGGATGATGAGGCGCTGGGAGGGAGTGGGGGTGGGGTGGGTGGGGTGGGGGTGGCGTGGGGGTGGAGTGGGGTGGGGTGGACATGACATGAACTAAGGACAAAGGAAGATTGAGAGATTGAGGGGGTCCTTCTTTTAAACAAAGAAAACATACTTAGTTGTCACAGTAAATTGATTTTTAAAAGGATTTTCCCAATTTGTTTTTTTTTGGGGGGGGGCGTTGTTTTTGTTTTAGTGTTTTTGGAGGGGGTATTTTTGCCAGATATTTTATATTGAGTTACTTTTGGACCTGTTTCCTGAGGTCTGAAAGGATAAGTAAAGAATGAAGAATGAACAGAGAGAGAGAGAGAGAGAGAGAGAGAGAGAGAGAGAGAAAGAGGAGAGAGGAGAGGGAAGGGGAGGGGAAAGGAGGAAGAGAGAGAGGGAGGGAGTAAGGGAGGGGGATGCTTTCTTGGAGTATTCCTTTAGGCTACACTTAAATTAATAAACAATTCTTAAATATTGACTTAGTTTGAAAGGGCAAATATAGGCATAATCGCTGCAAACAATCTGTTGACAGAAGAACCGAAGTGTAATACAAAACAGACTTAACTTGAAGGAATTTATAAAACACACAAAAAAATATATTGTAATTGCATTTATGCTCACTTCTTTTTTTTGTTTCTTCGAATGCAAAACATTGTTAAGCAGAAACAGAGCAGTGAACTGGACACTTGTTGGCCATGATTAGTATTATGGGATTTCAATGCAAGCTTTTTTCAAAGAAGAAAAAAAAAAAAGATGTCTGGATCCAGCTGCTTCTTTTTGGCAGCCTGTGTAAGCATAGTGTTTGGCTGCTTAATAATACATTGCTCTATTTTCTACAGAAGATTTGATGAAGTAGCCCTCTGTGGAAGGATCTGCACTGAACCCTAAGTAAAAATGTCTTTCCACGTAGAAGGACTGGTAGCTATTATCCTCTTCTACCTCCTTATATTTCTGGTTGGAATATGGGCTGCATGGAAAACCAAAAACAGTGGGAACCCAGAAGAGCGCAGCGAAGCCATCATAGTCGGGGGCCGTGACATTGGTTTGTTGGTTGGTGGTTTTACCATGACAGGTAGGTTTCTCTGTATTCCCTTCCCAGGCTGGTTTGTATTCAGAGGGAGAAATCAAACACTGCCTGTGTCCTTTGGAGCTCTTTCAGTCCACAACTTATATTTTAAAGTGACTTCATATTTAATTTAAAACAAAATGAACATGTTTTAATTTCAGTAATTCTAGACAAAAACAACTTTACAATAAATCACTGGACTTAATATTAGGGAAGCGACATGGCCTCTCTTGACTGGCTAGTGGGTAGGAATGGTAAAAAAACAAAGGAGTGGAGAAATGCTGTGAATCGATGAGACAATGTGATGGTGTCTCTATGTCTCCATTAATTTAAGCATGGGGTTGTGACTGAGCTCTCTGAAATGACAAGTGCATACTACCTGGTAGTAGCTTTTTGCCTAAATTGATTATTTTGGAGGCAGTAGAATTCTAATCTAATTATTCCAGTTAGAAGCCTACTTTTCTCATTTAATACCTATTTTCCTTAAAGAAAACAATCTACAACAATAAAAAGTAAGGTTTTCGGGATCCTTGGTAGAAAAAGGAAAAAGTCAAGGTGTGTCCTCAAAGGAATTCACAGGCCATCATCTGCATCTCTCTTCCTTTATAATCTTCTTTTTGTTAGGAGCAGCAGCCCTTGTTTGTTCTACCTTTGGTCTCAGATAGGGTCTGTTCTGCAGCTTTTCATTTTTGTCCTGGCCTCCAAAAATAATTCTGAAAACAATATAAAATTGTGTCTTATAAGTGGTTGGTAAGACTTTGACTAACAACACATTAGATTACAACACCTTACTTAGTATTTTTAACGTTAGCAACATGATACATTCTTGCTGGAATTCTTGATGTCTTGTTGGAAAAATGTCTAACTAGAAATCAAATCCAAATGAAATATCAGTGTCTGTGCAAACCTTTTATTGAAAGACAATTGATGTTGTGTGTTAGCTAGGGACTTTACTCTCCTAGGAAGACATTCTTTCTCTTCTGAACATTTTGACCATCTGAGATCTACCGTATCTTATATGGACTGTAGATTTTTTTTTAATCTCTCAAGTGTTCAAATTGTAATCTCAGATAATACATTCATCCACTGTAGATGGATCCATAATGCTCTTTACAGCAGGCTCTGTGAAAGGGTTGTAGAGTTAATGGAATCTCCAGATTTGCTTAGTTAGCATAGATAAATACCAGGTCTTTTCATGACCACATTCACTATTCCTCCATGTTGTGCTATGTGCAGCTTTCTTATGGGTGTACTATGTCTCTTTTAAAAAGGTACTTTGGACACACAAATAATAATAAATGAGCTGTTAAATGTCTAAGCATTTTAATCATTGCTGATTATTATAATAGTCTACTATTCCATAACAATCTATTTCATATAGTCATACAATGTTGCAGAATTTGTTCTTTCATTATAAGCAGTGTTTTTAAAAAAATATGATACACCATTAAAGTATATAAAAATAGTCAAATGAGGATGTTATCATAGTCTAGCTGACTTGTTAAGAACTCTTTCTCAGAGCTCAAAAGGCCATTGGTCAATGTGACCATTTATTTAAAGTCTGAATATTATGCTTCACAAGTTTCAGCTGTTTACATGCATTTCATAAGAAATAAAGAGGGAAAATGTAGGTTCTTTTAAAATATATAGTTGTAAAGAATTTGTGTTCTTGCTCATTTTGTGTGTGTGTGTGTGTGTGTGTGTGTGTGTGTGTGTGTGTGTAAAACAAATTCTGGCCCAGAAAGGACTTTATCAATAACAAATGGAAAAACATGCTAAGTGACTTAATTTTCAGTTCTGCATTATAATAAATTCAATAACTCAGGCACTGATTTTGTTTTTGGATGAAAGACTGAAAAGCTACACAGAGAAAGTAATTGCTAATAAGCTCTGTGATCTTTAAAAGTCTTTGATCCATTTTTATTCTGAACCAAGGTATTGCTAGCATCATATCAGCTTCAGCCATCTTAACTCAACGAGGAAGTCTCAGGTTCTGTACCTTGTAAGAATAGATTTGTTCTGGTCCTTGTTACCTACACTATGTGCTGGATAGGGCAGGGGAATTCTAAAAGTTCAACAGGGATGAGAATGAGAAAAGCAATGAATGGTGTGAAGCCTTCTGTGAAAATGAGAGTCTTCTCTGTACAGCTTCTGTCCATGTCAGTATTGAGGATATAAATTTAAAGTTGAATGCTCCTAAAATTCACAATCAGAAAGTCTTCTCAAGTTAATTTTTCTTGCATTTTAAAGATTGTATTACAATATATCATTTCTCTCTTCATTTTCCCCCTCCAAACTGTTCCATGTAGCCCTCCTTGCTCTCTTCCCAATTGCCTCTCTTTCTTTAATTGTTGTTATTCACACACACACACACACACACACACACACACACACACACACAAACAAACAAACATATCTATATATATTTTAAAGTAGTATTAATCCCAATACACTCTTCTTTGCATGTTGGACAAAAAGGGGGCTAAATTCTACCATGAAAACAGTCAGTAACATCTTAATGATATAGACAAGATTTCTATACATAGGAATGTATTCTTTTATGTGGTTTATGTTGCATTTTTGATTGGATTATTCATGCTCTTGTCTGATAAGAGTATTAAGTCTGGAGACCTGTATCATCCCAGATGTACTGTACACAGGGATCACTCTGAATCTTTCTGTTATTTTCTTGGACATACATACAAAATCTAAAAGTTCTGTTAACTTATCTTCTTCCAGTAAGAATAAAATATTCTATGAGGCTCTAGCAGAAGGCATTGGTGCTGAATATGATAAAAGTTCATTATATGAAATTCTCAAATAATTAATAAAATTTTATATAAAAGAAAAGAAGAATCAGATCCATTATCAGGTGAGAGCCATTAATAGCTTGTATGTGTGAGTTTGCTCAGCCAAAGCCTGCTTGGTTTGGTTCTATAAATGCTTTTATGCAGCAATTGTACTACACAACATTTATATATCTGAAGAAAACATATCTAAGAGATTATCTAAATGAGTACTAGCTACACTGCAGAGCTTAATATAGACATATGAAGCCAATGGCTACTGTGTTGGACAGATGGGCTTAGGGCACAGCAGGTGAGCAGTATTACAACGTTACTCTTTATTTTATTTCAGCCACCTGGGTTGGAGGAGGCTACATCAATGGGACAGCAGAAGCTGTGTATGGGCCAGGTTGTGGTCTAGCTTGGGCTCAGGCACCCATTGGATATTCTCTGAGTCTAATTTTAGGTAAGTGGGCATTAGATCTCAGTGACTCACTCAGTACTCAGCATAAAGCACAAAAAACAAGTAAAGCAATGTGAAAAAACTACTATAGAGAAAATTTCTAAGTAGCAATTACCAGAAATTGTTATGTAGCATAACACCAATGCTTGGATTATTAATCTTCTGCTTATGAACTATGTGAAAACTCTTTGATTTTATAGCCACTAGAACAGTGAATTTCTTAAACAACTATGATTCATTTCTTTCAAAAAAAATAGTATGGATATATCATTAAAGCCTGACCAACTCAGTTGTCCCTGTGTTCTTTCTGGTAAGTCAAACTGCTAAAAGCTTAAATATTATATAAGAGAAATTTCTCACTTTGTTACGCAAAATGCTTTTATTGGGCCTTGTGCTTAGTCAAAGTGTCTAAATGTTGGATTGTGTGACACAAATATATCAAAATATTTTAATACACACTGATTTGGTCCATGTTTTTCAACTCATATGCCTCATTTATGTCATCAAGTTGCCCAATGGGCACATGCAGTATTAGATGTACTAAGAAATTTATATTAAGTTGCTAAATATTTCTTGGTACTATATTCATAGGACATGTAAGACATGTTCCTCAGTACATATTGATATCATAACAATTCATTTTTCCTGGAGAGGGGGAGATAGTATAGTAAAAGAGATTCTATCATGATTTTTGTTATTCCCACAAGCCCTTGTTTGATTTGTTTTAGGTGGTCTGTTTTTTGCAAAACCTATGCGTTCCAAGGGATATGTGACTATGTTAGACCCATTTCAACAGATCTATGGAAAGCGCATGGGTGGGCTGCTATTCATCCCTGCACTGATGGGAGAGATGTTCTGGGCTGCAGCAATTTTCTCTGCATTAGGTAAGAACTGAAGATGGTTCTACTGAGTCTTCAAGTCTTAATCATATGGTCTGGCCTCTTTAAAAAAATCTTTAAAACCATACTCCAAACCATACTTATTCTTATAGAATCTCAACAGAAATTCTATACTTACTAAAATACCACAATAGTGGTGAAAGAAATCTAATCTCAACTTCATTTGTTTTGAACCTGAATCAAGTCATTGAAGTGTGGCCACGAGTTATAAAGATCAGGAATTGTTTTTTTAAGGTTATATATGAGTTAGAATAAAATATACTTAATTAAGCACAACTAAAAGGTAAGTTTGATCAGAAGTTTAAAAACTTGTCCATTAGCCAAAGGTTTATGGAAATCTCTAGTCTTAAATAAATTTAAATAAATGGATTTTTTTTACCTTTCATGTTGTACTTCCAGTAACTATTCTGACTTCTGCAAGCACATGTTGCCTCTTCCTCTTTTCTCTTCCAATGACTGTCATGCTAAAATTGATAAATGTATGAAAAACTAAACCTCTCAAATATTTTTCAAAGCAGTGACATTCCTACATGAGATGTACTCTATTAAAAGCAAATGTAAAATAGGGTGTAGGTATCTAACAGTAAGTAACACTTACAGAGAAATGGGACCTCGCAGCCTGTGGATAGACTAGAAAGGCATTCAAGCAAAGCCTTCTAACTAGACATGTAAATGTAAGTTCTTTCCAAAAGAATAATACTACGAGCAACCAATGGTAAATTAAAACCAGGAATGATGGAACATAGGGAGAATTCTTTAAGAAGCTTAAGTGTTTTTTACTTTGTTTGTTTGTTTGTTTGTTTGGTTTGTTGGTTGGTTTTTTGTTTGTTTGTTTGTTTTTTGTCAACATACAAAAGGTTTTCAGTCCCTAGCTTCTCTTCAACTCAGTCTACTATTCTTGGAGATGCATATTTAGAGGTTAAAACAACATGGCCAGTTGTTGAAATGTAAACATCCACAGGCTCCTGGCTCAAGTCACTTGAGATGCAAATCCTGAGGAAGCTGTGCACTGCCTCAAGTGCATTGCTGCCCCCTTCATTCTACCAGCCTCAGTTCAACTCTAATATTAAACTCTTTAGTTCTTCTCCTGAATTCTCAATCACCCACTTCACCTCTGTCTACCACCTCTCCCTTCTACCGGCCTCATCCAGGCCTTCCTCACTGGGTTCAATGCTGAAGTCTCCCTGATTGCAGTTTTGCCCTCCTCTGGTAAGCAACTCTTTCTAAGCTCAGGCTTTATTACTCTTTTTTTTTTTTTTTTTTTTATCAAAATTTTCAACAGACTCTACAAGCATGGGAGAGTCTTCTTTCTTTCTTCCTTCCTTTCCTTCTTTCTTTCTTTCTTTCTTTCTTTCTTTCTTTCTTTCTTTCTTTCTTTCTTTCTTTCTTCAATCTACTACCTTTAGACCAAAGGCAGGACTGTCTCAGTCTACTCTGTGTGGAGCTACTTGCTAGACAGCTGCAAAGTAACATCATCAGCAGGCCTCTTCAGTGGGCCAGGTGGCCACATCCTACACAGGACTTTCCATCTCTTCTCTAAATGGAAGGGCAAGCCTAGAATTTACAGCCAGAAATTAAATGGTTATATCAATCGAAATCTCCTTTGGTGTTAATATATTCCAGACCCTGAGCTTGTCTCCTAGCTCCAGTATTATCATGTGTAACTTCTGTACTTGAATTAGTTCACATCCACTTTGTCTCCCTTTCCTCCCAAATTCCTATATATTCTAACGTATTTTTCTTGATCTTTGGCCTTGAAAGGAAATAAGTGATGGTGGGAAAAGAAAAGAAAGACAATTGGCTGGTTTATAAAATATACAAATACCTCTGAAAAATGACAGGCCCCTCTGCTGGACAACGGTCCTCACCTTAAAGCCTAATGATATTATGTATACCCCAACCTTGTACTCATTAGCTAAGAAACAAGGGGACTTTGTTTGACACAAATTTGACACTAAAAATTTCAGGTTTAAGTACAGACTACCTGCCATGGTATGACAAAAGGGAGAGAACTAAGCAACAGCTAAATACAAAATGCCCTCTCTGGCTGAATAAAGATTCTGAATAATAGTCCTACAAGGTGAACAAAATTAATGAGCTGATGTTTCTATGGCATTTTATAAATGCAAAACATAGTAGCTAAACTCTGCACTTTAATATAATTGCTTCTGCAGATATTTGTTTATGTCTTTATATGTATTTAAGAGTTTCTGAAAACATGTTAACAGTATCTCACATACATATAAAGTAACAATATATACATACTCCCCACACACATAATTTAAGCACATATGTGTGTGTGTGTGTGTGTGTGTGTGTGTGTGTGTGTGTGTGTGTGTGTATATATATATATACACCCCCTTGATAGAAATCTATGCTCTAACAGTACATGTGTATCATAAAATCATTGTCTTTGCTGGTTATATTTCAAGAGTCCTGCTAGTAAGAAATAATTCTGGGATATTTAAGAAAAGACAAGTGTAAACTCTATCTGTGCTCGTCTTCGTTTTACTAGGAATGAGCATGGGGAATGAGAACAGAGGTGAATCTTTTCTCTGCAGTCGCTACATTTATTTAAAGTAACATTCAGAAGAGATCACTCTCACTGTGTATTCAAGGTAGGAGCGGCCTCTCAGAACCCCCTTCGGATGGCTACATTCACAGGTTTCATCTGCACAATCACTTCTTCGGTCTTCTTTCACTTTCGTTTTCTGTATAACCTCTTCCAGACATGACTCAAGCATTTATCCTTCTCGTGTCTTGCCCACCCTATTAAACAAGATTTGTTGCCTCATGTTCCGATCCAGCCATCAGTGAATGAATAACACTGACATCCGGAAAGTTCTCCAGAACCTCTGGCTTTTGTCATATCTTCTTTACTTATTATGTCTTCTTTCTTGACATCTGATTGCTGAATCACACTTCACTGTGTTAACATTTAGTACCATTCAATACCAGCCTGGTGTTGATATTATCATTTGACCCAGAAATAAGCCAAAACTTTTGATAATATATTAGGATGCTTGAATAAGATGTCTTCTTATATTTCTAGTAGTTAAATTCAGTGATTTGTTTCATAACATTATACCAACAGAAGCAGTTTTTTCCTCACTACAATTAATGTAATCATATAGAAAATATATTCAGAAAATTTCAACTCAGATGCCATGAAGAGGCACTAGACTACACTGAGTTGCAACCAGATGATAGCATCTCCAAAGACTGGATATCTAGTGCTGTGATATTTGCCTGTGATTCAATTGCTTATAATTTATGGAGTTATAACTTGGAAATATTATGAAAGCAGAAAACTGCAGCAAAAGAGTGACATAGACTTTTCAAATAAAATTCTAACATTTAAAAACAAACTTCAGACAAAAAGAAGCTTGTTAAGAATCAATACAGTAAAGTCCTGCAATTTTCAAAAGCACAGATAGATATTTGGTGTCTTTTGTATTTGAATCATATGTACTTATTATATTTTTCTTTGTATTCAAGGAAATTGTTATATTACCATAGTCACAGCTGAAAAATACTTTGAATTTGTATTTCAAAACAACCTGATCTGCTTTTTAAAACAATGGATGTTTCTCAGTGGTAGGTGGTTTACACTGTGAGCTTGCCAGTTACAGAGTACAAAGAGATAAGGCAAGAAATCGAAGAGGGAAAGCTACTAAAACTATGATTTTTCTCTTTCTTAATTTTTTTTTTTTTTTTTTTTGGTTTTTGAGACAGGGTTTCTCTGTATAGCTCTGGCTGTCCTGGAACTCACTTTGTAGACCAGGCTGGTCTCGAACATAGAAATCCACCTGCCTCTGCCTCCCGATTGCTGGAATTAAAGGTGTGTGCCACCACACCCGGCTCTCTTTCTTAATTTTAAATTGATTTATTTTATTATTTTGCGTGTATGAGTGTTTTGCCTGTATATACACTGAGAGCCTGGTGCCAATGAAGGTTAGAAGAAGGTCTCAGACTCCTAGAACTGGAGTTACAGATGCTCATGTGACACCATTTGGGCACTGGCAACTGAACCAGGGTCCTCTACAGGAACACTATATACTTTTAACCACTGACCCATCTATCCAGGACCTAAAGTATGAGGTTTTATTTTTAATAATATATTTATTGATTATTTGGGAATTTCGTATCAGAAAGACCAAGTACCCTTCTTCCCAAGTCCTCTCAGTTCCACTCCCAACCCTTGCAACCCCCTCCACAAAAGAGGAGGAAGAGGAGGAGGAGGAGGAGGAGGAGGAGGAGGAGGAGGAGGAGGAGACACAGCATATAACAAGTCCAATTTGTGTTGCCCATATACTCACTCACTGGAGCATGGTCAAACACCTGGTGGCCAGACCCTTAAAGAAAACTGATTCCTTCCTCCTCCACCACATGGACCCTGTCAGAAGCCATCAGTTCTGGAGAACTGTGATCCTTCTGGCTGTAAAGAGCAAGGAAGCTACATTTTCCACAGTGTTGATATCTACAGACTCACAGAGAAAAAGGGACATAGAAAGGTTCTTGGACAAGCCCTATTCCCTATCCTCCAAGAAACTTACAACCTAGACGGAAAACCATCGAAGAGAACTCTTAAACTATGATATTTTTTAAAGCCTGCATTCTTCAGTATGTTGACATTCTGCGGAGAAGCCACACATATACCAGTTATACATTTTTTAGATATCTGTCAAGTCTTTGAGAAACAAAAACACTGAAGACTCCAATTATAACCTTCATGGAAAAAAAATAATAAATTAGAATGTCTCCATAAAAAAAGAAAACTCCAATTATTCATTTTATTATTTCCCCTATAAATTTGACTCAGTTCTTTGGTATCTAGTAGAATTTGTCTGTTAGAGTGGGCTAGCACAAGACAAAATAGAAAGAAATATTCATTTTAAATTATGGAAATGGATGCTCATGCCTTTTGGAAAGACTTCTTATGGGTGTATGGAAGTCCACTGTACATGTTTAATCAAATTAGAATTTCATATAATGAAGGCATTACAAGTTCTGAAAATGGAATTGAATTTACCCATATTTCTAGTTGTTCATTTAATATCTTACATAATTTAACAAGCAAAAGATCATGTTCAGATATATACTGCTATATGTAGAGAGATGTATAATTTACTAAGACAAAGTTTTAACACAACAGTTCTTTTCTACCGTTGTCATTGTGCACATCCCACAAGCCCCTGGGACATGTCTGCTGTGGCTGCACTTTGGAGGCAGAATCATTTCTGTTTCTTGCCCACTGAGCTGCCTGACCATTTTCTTCCAGGGGCCACCATCAGCGTGATCATTGATGTGGATGTGAACATATCGGTCATTGTCTCTGCACTCATTGCCATTCTTTATACCCTAGTGGGCGGGCTCTACTCTGTGGCATATACTGATGTTGTACAGCTGTTCTGCATTTTTTTAGGACTGGTAAGTGACATCACTCTCATTTTCTCTCCTTCCTTCCTTTTATCCTTCCTTTCTCCTTCCCTCCCTCCCTGCCTGCCTGCCTTACTTCCTTCTTAAAAATAGTATGTATTTTAACTCAGCAAAAATCAGTAGATATATGATATTCCATAATAAAAATACATAGTAGATTTAATACTATTTGATATATAAACTGGATAGATCAAAAGCCCTGGCTATTTTATTTGGTAGATTTTGACACAAAACAAACAAACAAACAAACAAACAAACAAACAAACAAGTGTGCCCTAACTCTAACTCTTACAAATATCTGGGTCCTGCTTTCTACCCCATTAGCTTGAATCCAATTTTCGTGTAATCCTTTTTGGTAGGCAGTAGCAACCCTTTCATCTCATGAGCAAAGTTAAGGTTTCATGGCAAGCTGGTGAAATACTTCTCTGCTTCTTCTGTTAGTTACTACAGGGTGACTGATAGGACACACATAAAATATGTCATTAGAAAAATCAAAGACTCAATTCTTAGTCTTCACTCTCTAGGATCTAAAAATAAGGAGCTTAATTACATAAGGGATTAACAAGGTTTACTGTTTATGTTAGTCCTAGGATAAATTATACCCCCCACATGTCTTACTAAGCAAAGAATACGATCACTGTGGAATATTACTAGTATTAGGATAACAGTGAAAGCCCTTTAGAGCATGTTAAATATATGCTAGCCTACTTGTGAAGCTTTGCATCCTCAAATCTTAAAATGCAAAAAAAATAATAATTATTATAATAGTGTGAAACACCAACTTCATATAAAAGAAGTATAAATGGAAGTGTGCATCTATGTCATGGACCGACATGAGTCCACGTGCACAATTTCATCAAATACAAACATCAGGTCAACTCTTCTTATGCAGAGCTGCAGACAAAGGAAGTGCATTTATTTTCCATTCAGGATTAAAATATCCTTGGTTATATTTTTTCTTATTTTTCTTAGAGCAAAAAAATCTCCAATGACTATTTTGAGTTTTACCTCATGTTTGGAGATAAATCTGATAGGTATTTATTGTACCTTTTTATCATTTGACTGCCATCTAACTTACACTGGAAATATTAATTCCCATATAGTAACACAGCCTCCATTTCTCATTCTTCTCCCATACACTCTGTTAGAAAATGTCATAAACACATTTTAAAGTTACATTACAGAATATTTACTTTGCTCAAGAATTCTCACTGTTTATTTTCAAATTGTTCAAAATCAGTAGATGTACAAGACTCTAGATTATACTCAGCACCATCTTAGCTCTCCATAAAGAAAGCCGAAAACACAAAAGCTGTTCTCCTGGAGTGTCAGAAATGATGTCAGTATGGGTGATATTAGCTTTCATAGTTGATGGACTTGTTATCCCAAGAAACCCAACTCCAGGTGATGAATCTATCAGCCAACAATCCTGTTGGTTGCTTTAAATCCTGACCCATTGCTTTACATGAGTTCAGTATATAAGACACACAGACTAATGACTCAAGGTTTGTAGGTGTCGGAATGGAATGGCAAAGGGATATATGTTGGAAAATGTTTTCGCCATAAAACATAACTGAGTAGATAAGTTATATGGGCAAACTACTTTGTATTTCTAGATTAAATTAAATCATTTCTGTGTTTTATTAGGTAAATAATACTACATGATTCTGGGTTTCTTAATTAAAGCACTATTAAGTTGGCTGTCTAAATGTACTTTATTTTCATAGCTTTAATTCCTATGAATGCATACCTAATAAATCTATACTTTGACCATACCTTCTCAGATTCAGTAATTTTATGGGTTTTGTAATCATTTTTGGAGATCCAAAGCTGAACACTAGATTCGCTTAGTCTTCCATTTCTGGCTCTGTTCCCTCTTCTAACCCAAAGGCTGCTGATCTGCCATCCTGGTCTTAGGAGCATCTTTCTATTTCAAAGCCACTGTTCACATTCCAAGCTTTGTCAGGATGTCCTGTGATACTCCCGTTTGTTTCTGTGTTTTGAAACTCATTGTTAATATCCATGACACTAAGCTGAGATATGTGAAATATGAAACTCTTCTAGCTTCCAGTTACCTACAAAACAAAATTAAAACCATTTTGCTTGAAACTCAAGGCTTTCTTCTTGAGTTGATTTTTGTTTGTTTGTTTTTTGTTTGTTTGTTTGTTTGTTTGTTTGTTTTGTCTCTGATACCCAAAAGCCACCCCACTGCCAGCAAACCTTGTACCCAACAAATCTGAACACACACACACACACACACACACACACACACCATATGCAAATGATCCTTTAATTAAGATATTACTGCTTAACATATTTAGCTTTACAATGTTTCAAAAGCCAAGCCCATTAGAAAGAAGCTCTATTTGAAGTTTGAATGGGCATCTATTCCCAGTCTTGCAAAATTCAGCTCAATCTTCTGTGATGTTTCGCAGTGCAAAGCAACTGCATTTCCCAGTCAACCACACAATCACCTGGGAACAACCTATACATTTCAGTGTACTTTGCTGAAGAGCAGTAATGTTTGGTAGGTCCTGTGAGTTAAAAGTATTTTCTGCTTTAAATGATTTCACTCCTCGTAGCCAACGGTAAGTTGAGTAATTTCTATATGCTTCAACTTGTTCATTCTGCCCTGAATCCTTTCAGCTCTGCCTCTCTTTAATAGTCCTGGGGCACATCCTTCAATCACCTGTTTCCCTCCCATACTAATGGATATGTATCTTGGCTGAATTCACAGGAAACACAAAAAATGTGTGTATATGTCTCTGTGTGTGTATGAATATGTGGATATATGTGATGCAATATTTTCTTTCCAAAAGGTTCATCTGACCACGTATATAGTTTATTTGATCCAATATAATCAAATACATGAGTATTCAATGACTTCTTCATTTTTTTCTAAATCAGTGTTTCATAGCATCACATACAGAACAGGATTTTAGTTCCTTCTCTGTTTGAGAAAGGGTAGCTATTAAGCTGTGTCAAGTCTGAAAAAAATAAACTAGGAACATGACCCATGCATATCCAGGACAGTTAAGCTCATAGCCAATGCTCCATTGTTATTCTTTATTCCAGTGGATCAGTGTTCCTTTTGCCCTGTCACATCCTGCAGTCACCGACATCGGATTCACAGCTGTGCATGCTAAATACCAGAGTCCCTGGCTGGGAACCATTGAATCAGTTGAAGTCTACACCTGGCTTGATAATTTTCTGTTATTGGTAAGTGACACCGTCATCCAAGAAATTGGTCTAGTTGCTCAATAAAAATCAAAGACACATTCAGGATCTCACATGTGTACACAAGGCTTCATCTGCTGACTCATGGCTATATCTGAATTAACCCTTTTCTTGGAAGAGTGGAGCCACATGTTGACTAATGGTAACCTACACAATGTAGATAGCAAATGGAATCTTAAAGGTCTAGCACTATGTCATTGCATGTTCTGGATCCAGAGTTCTGCTATATTAGGATCCCATAAATCATGCAATTCCCAACCGTAACATAGAAGTTTACCTTAATTGGAGAACTAGGCCACCTGAAGCTTCTCACTTGTGTTTTGGAACAAAGCATTAATATTTACTTTATTCTGGCCGGGCATGGTGGCGCACGCCTTTAATCCCAGCACTCGGGAGGCAGAGGCAGGTGGATTTCTGAGTTCGAGGCCAGCCTGGTCTACAAAGTGAGTTCCAGGACAGCCAAGGCTATACAGAGAAACCTTGTCTCAAAAAAACATATATATATATATATATATATATATATATATATATATATATATACATATATATATATACATATACTTTATTCTGATTTAAGTAGTACATGAGAAAAGTCATTGATTTACTAACTTATACATTTGAAAATTTTAAAAAATGGTTTTGAAAGAACACAGACTTGAATGGATTTACGAATTTTACAATTTATTTTTAACTGTTTACTTTTTAATATGTGTGACTTGTATGGGAAGAAAAATTACTCCGTGCTATGCTTGACACAAATGAAACAAAAATCAATAACATAGCTATGCCGAAGTTAAATCCCTGAAGAAAAACCACAGGTGACATAGCAAGCTTCTTCAACTATTCCCTCATTAGTGTAATAATTCCTGAATACCAACTTTCCATCCATCTGACAGCTGAAGATGTATCAATACTCTAGGGGAAAGACAATAATCTTCCATACTTCTCTCAGACAACTGCTCTAGACCCTGAACTCTACCCATATCACATGTGCAGTGGTCCCACAGATACCTGGGTTTCATTCTGTGTTTACTTTTGGTCATGTTAGCATCCCCTCAGGAAACTCTCATCTTCCCATATTTCCAACTCTGATGTCATTTCTACAGGCTTTGTTCCTTGCTCTGCAGGCATCCACTTATCTCCTTTTCTCTCAACCTCACGTAATTGTTTCTCAGTTTTGTTTCCATTCAGACTTCTTGCACCTATTGTAATGCCACAAACCTTTTTGGTTTTGTGTCTTTAATGAAAATATTAATTGTACCTCTAGTGTACATATTCACATTTGCCAATCATTTACATATACTGTGCTAAAATATATGTAATCTAGTTAGAAAACTAAATCACGGAACGTATTCTATAAAAATGAATAGAGACAGGAGTTCTGACCCTCTCTTCAGTGCCCCAATGAGCACTCTGAACAGTTCTCTTTAATAAAATACTGCAGTGCATTGACTCTCCCAGAGGAGTGTGAAAACTATGTCTTTCCACCATTCTCATGCCCACTATATGATTAATATCTATAGACATTCATTGGCCCCATGAATCATATTTCATCACATAAGTTTCAGAATCCCAATTAGTTTTTACATTTTTAATGACAGTTGGAATCCTGTCCCAAAGTGAACTGAAGGCTTCTGGGTAATTTTAAGGCAGCTAAAAGCAGTCAAATTAAGGAAAAGAAAAAAATGTATAGCATAGTCCCAAAGAGAAAAAATTCAAGGAATCAAAGATTAAAAAAAAAAAAAAAACAAAAAAAAACAAAAAAAAACACCATTGTCACTCTTTGACAGGCCTTCTGTGGATGCTTTAACAACTACCATTATTAGATGTCTTCAAATCAGCACAATTTGTTTGTCATAGTCTAACTATAAAGCCCAGGATTGAGGTGGTATTGGCAAGATATGTCTGGTGAGGGCTGGCCCTTCATAGACAGCACATTCTTGCTGTGTCTTTACTTGGTAGGAAAGGGATCTAACCTCCCTTAATTTTTTTTTTTTGTTTGCTTGTTTGATCTAACCTCCCTTAATTATTTTTTATTATTTTTTTTGTTTGCTTGTTTGATTTATTAACAAAAATACTAACTAGATGTATAAGAACCCCATTTTCATGATCTAATGAATTCACCAAGAGCCAATAATGTTACAGACTCCTCCACCCAGAAGATCAGAATTTAGATTGACAAACACCGAAGTGTTTGTTATACTGTAAACACAGTGGTAGCAGTTGGGACTTGTGGTCTGTGGAGCACTTTTCACACTTCACAATCTACTAAAACTTTGCAACTGATATAGTGTTGCAAAACTCTTAAGAAGCAACACTTTCATTTGCTCTCTTCATTTGACTTACTCTAAATCCTTGGGTTCTCATGCAGATGCTGGGTGGAATCCCATGGCAAGCCTACTTCCAGAGGGTCCTCTCTTCATCCTCAGCCACCTATGCTCAGGTGCTGTCCTTCCTCGCAGCTTTTGGATGCCTGGTGATGGCTCTGCCTGCCATATGCATAGGAGCTATTGGAGCCTCCACAGGTAAACATCTTGCATCTTTCTTACATTTCCAAGGTAGTGTCCCAACCCCCTAATGGCTGTTCGTTCTCTGCCACATACCTATTTCCCCAACAGAGTAAATGAATTCTTTCTCTATTATCCGACCATGCCTTTGCTATAGCATTCATTAAATAGAGTTCTAGTTCTGTGTTCTCTACCCAGATTTGCTGCTTAGTGATGAAACCTTTGTGAACACCCAATTTTGGTGTTTTAGCAATTGTATTCTGTCAACCAGGAGATAACTATGATGCACATTGTATAACCACAGGGATGGGGGTTTAGAAATACTACTCCATTCTGTGTTCAACTATAAAGGGTAGATAGTAACACTGAAGCCTTTCTACAGTCCTTTTGGTAAGCCAAAGAGATACAAATATTGCAAGGAACTGCCTTAGGATATCATCATCCTTCTGTCATTATGGTCCCTATGAACCACTATGAACATGAGATTTTAGCTCTTTATTTTCAATAGTTTGCTAGCCAAGAAGATTTTTCTATTCTACTTACAGAAACTAAGCATTACATGTATTCGTTAAGATAAAGAAACGAAATACTAAGATAACAAAAAAAAGAGCAATATAAAATTATTATTTCCCTTTTGGTCTCTAGGCAACATTTATTTCTTAAGTCTTGCCTTTCATTCTCTTGAATGTAATCATACCTGTCATTCATGTTTCTTCTATAGTAAGAAGAAGCTAGATTCCCCCGCAAGCACACTGACAACTTTCAGGAAGGTTCTGTCTTTGCAACCTAATAACCTCCTTGCCTAAAATCAATACTATCACCTTGTGGACTGGGCTTTCAGAGACCTAGAAGAGGTGTAAACATAAGAACACAAGAACATAATGACAGAAACTGAAATTTGTGGTTGGTGGAGAATTTTATGAACTTCAGAGCTAAGTTTCAGCTGTCTTAATTATGATTAAGAGGCAACATTTGAATGAAAATATGTAATATTTACCTACATTGAGAAACATTCTTTAAGTAGAGCCCATTAAAACAAATTAGAAAAAGTTCACCTTTTATCCTGTTTTCTCTTATAAAGTAATGCTATTTATTGAACTGCTTTGGTGTACTTTTATTTTAGTTTTATAGCAGAAAACACAATTCATAGTATAATCTTTCCATTCCATGTCCACTGACATCAAATAATAATTGAATGATAAAAATATTGGCCAAGGTCTTTATCAGCATCTGCTAATGTAAAAAAGAAAATAGGGTTTGCTTCACAAGAGTTAATAAATCCATTCCCTCCGATGGATATACATGCATGTGTAAGCAGGTTAGCAAAAACAAGCATGCAGCTTACTTTTTTCTTGATTGGGTGTACATTTATTATTATTCTCTCTGGTAACTAAATTTCTCATTTGCAGCTTTAGTCGTGGTAGCATATAGGCATAACTTTAATTGTAACTGTAATGGGAAGTGGATAAATGGCAAGAACTAATATTTGTTGACCCTGGCATTGTAATGTCAAGGAAGAACAGAAAATATCAAAGAAGAAACTAATGTTCATATACAGGTCCCTTGTCTTTTTCAACCAAACCTATCCCAATATAGGGACAGTGAAATGGTTTAAGAGTGAAGGCATTTGCCACTAAGTTTGACAACCTACGATCCATACATGGCAACCAATGGTGGAAGGAACAAATTGACTTCCACAAAAATTTTTTTTAACCTCCACAGTCATATGCCATAACACTTAAGTACTATGTGTGCACAAGCACACATGTGTGTGAGCACACACACAAAAGCACATAAATAACAAAGTAGAAGGTGTATATTCAAAGATAAACTAACATTTCAACTCATTTTATTATACCAAGTCTGAAAACCTCCCAGACACCTGAGCCTCATAATTAAAAAAAGACTTACCCTTGGCAAAACCTACCCCTCTTTCTATAATGAAAACTCTACGTAAAATAAAATTGCTTAGAAACAAACTAACTCAAAGGTAGGTCCAAGGTTACACTTTCTTCAGGAAAAGGGTGAATGGGGGAAAATCTGCTAAGATTTCAGAATGTATAAAGGTCACTGGGCCCTCTTCAGTTCCAAGCGATCTAAAGAAAATGCTTTGGTTTAAGAAAGTACTGGTTATCCGTCCAATGGATGATTGTGAGCATCCACTTCTGTATTTGCCAGGCATTGGCAGAGCCCCTCAGGAGACAGCTATATCAGGCTCCTGTGAGTAGGCTCTTGTTGGCATCTTCCATAAAGGAGCTACAAAAGTATCCATGGAGCTAAAGAGGTCTGAAGCTCCATAGGAGGAACAACAATGTGAACTAATCAGTACCCCCAGAGCTCCTTGGAACTAAACCACCAATTAAAGAAAATACATGGTGGAACTTGTGGCTCTAGCTGTATAAGTAGCAGAAGATGGCCTCGTCGGTCATCAATGGGAGAAGAGGCCCTAGGTTCTGTGAAGGTTCTATGTCTCAGAATAGAGGAATGCCAGGACTTGGAATGGGAGTGGGTGGGTTAGGGAACAGGGGGAAGGGGAATGGGAATAGGGGAATTTTGGAGGGGAAACTAGGAAAGGGGACAACATTTGAAATGTTAATAAAGAAAATATCTAATAAAAAAAGAAAAATGGAAAAAAAAAAAAAAGAACGTTTGTTTTCTGTAATTCTGAGTAAGCACCACTGCACACAAAGAACATCTGGGTTCCAGGGCCCAGCAGGTGTAACTAAACCTGAATGCTATCAAACACTCCCTGGACCCAGGCAGGTCGGACATATTACCTGACCAGCATATGGACTTTCCATCTCAGTAGACCATGTGAGGGCTCTCAGTTGCGATGTTTTCTTCCTGCTCCACAGACTGGAACCAGACTGCATATGGGTTTCCAGATCCCAAGACTAAGGAGGAAGCAGACATGATTCTCCCGATCGTTCTGCAGTACCTCTGCCCTGTGTACATCTCCTTCTTTGGGCTTGGTGCTGTTTCAGCTGCTGTCATGTCCTCAGCTGACTCATCCATCCTGTCAGCGAGTTCCATGTTTGCTCGGAATATCTACCAGCTTTCCTTCAGACAAAATGTAAGGCCAGCCTTTTTTTTTTTTTTTTTTTTTTTGGTTTTTCGAGACAGGGTTTCTCTGTATAGCCCTGGCTGTCCTGGAACTCACTTTGTAGACCAGGCTGGCCTGGGACTCAGAAATCCGCCTGCCTCTGCCTCCCGAGTGCTAGGACTAAAGGCGTGCACCACCACTCCTGGCTAAGGCCAGCCTTTGAATCTGTCATTAGTAGTAGTACTAGTAGTAGTCATTGCCAATGCATTTGTTATATTTATTATGCCTATAGTATTGCAGGTAGAATCTCTCTAACCTGAAATGTTAAATTTGGAATGTTCCAAAATCTAAACCATTTTGAAAACCAACAAAATGTTACTAGTTGGGGGGTGGAGAGGGAGTGTCATACTATGAAATCTTGTACTAAACATAGTATATAAAATATGAAACATAGTATATAAAATCACCTTCAGGCCATATCTATAAGAAACATGTAATTTCTGTTTTAAAGTTGAGTTTCACTCCTAGTGTAATTCATTATGAGCATGCTAATATTGCAATATTCAAACATAAGCTCCTGACAATATAAGACACTTCTGCTGTCAAGCATTTTGGATGAAGGATATTTAAGTCTGTGTATACATATTGAGACTATATTGAAATCTACCCCTTAGAGTGATTCAAACACATATTTAAATATAGTCTATTTATGTATCCTGCAAATGAATCACAGTAACACATGCCATTATTTATTTTCACAGCAAAGGAAACATACTAGCTTAACCTTTCCCAAGAAAATGTCATGTTACTATAGTTTATATTTCTTGTCTGTCTTCTAAAAGACAATACAGCTTCAAAAAAAATTTAGAAAAGCACTTAATCTGCTTAAATATGCTAGGGTCCTAGAGATACTTAGTAGCCATATGTCATGGTAAACTACTTAACTCTATTTTTATAACAACGTCTATGGTCTTTGAGTTCCACAGAATGCTTTTAACACATAGTAGCTTTTCTATTTGATTTTTCTTATGGAGCGAAAGGTTTCAGGACAGCTTGCTACTGTAGTCCTTGGAAAACTATGGGCCTCTCTCAAGAACTTTTCTCTATCATATAAAGCTTGATTTCTCACCAGGTTGCCTAGGTCATAGTCAGCAAAAGAAGTCCATTGGAGCCAACTAGATGGCTTAGTTTTTTTTTTTTAAAAATGTGCCTGCTACCAAGTCTGATGGCCCATATTCTATCCGTGGAACCCACATGATTAGAAGAACTGACACTTGCAAATTCTGACCTCCACACATGTACCATAGCATGAATATTTGCTCAGAGGTATGTGTGTATACACACACAATTTTAAAAAATGGTCCATTTGTATTTCATCACGGGTATTCCCTAAACATTGGATTTAAAACACTAAATATGTAATCTTTTTGGTAGGACTCTTACAAGCATAAACTATAAGGTTGCCCATACTCTTAGTACCTCATGTGAGTGAGATATCACCTTGCCATATTTTATGTGTGACATATGATCTTATTTTATCTCAGCTTCCCCCCCCCCCCCGTATATTCAGAGGAAGGCTTCATAGTCTCACTTTCTTCATATGGTAAACATAAGCCTTTGCACCCAAGTGCCATAAGTTGCATCAGCTTTGAACCCCGGAGACTGGATAAGACCAGTTTTAAAGCATAGAAACTTCCCTATTCATCACTTAAAAAGCCAGCACATTGTTGACAAAACTGACTGGGCATTGTTTCCTCACAGGCATCAGACAAGGAAATTGTGTGGGTCATGAGGATCACTGTGCTTGTATTCGGAGCATCCGCAACAGCCATGGCTTTGCTGACAAAGACTGTGTATGGGCTCTGGTACCTGAGCTCTGACCTGGTCTACATCATCATCTTCCCACAGCTGCTCTGTGTACTCTTCATCAAAGGAACCAACACTTATGGGGCAGTGGCTGGTTATATTTTTGGACTTTTCCTGAGAATTACTGGAGGAGAGCCATATCTATACTTGCAGCCCTTAATCTTCTACCCTGGTTATTACCCTGACAGGAATGGTATATACAATCAGAGGTTCCCATTTAAAACTCTCTCCATGGTGACCTCATTCTTTACCAACATTTGCATTTCTTATCTAGCCAAATATCTATTTGAAAGTGGAACCTTGCCTCCAAAATTAGATGTATTTGATGCTGTTGTCGCAAGGCACAGTGAAGAGAACATGGACAAGACCATTCTAGTCAGAAACGAAAATATCAAATTAAATGAACTTGCGCCTGTGAAGCCTCGGCAGAGCCTAACCCTCAGTTCAACTTTCACCAATAAAGAGGCTCTCCTTGATGTTGATTCCAGTCCAGAGGGGTCTGGGACTGAAGATAACTTACAATGACCCAATCTAAAATATACAGAAGAGGGCATTGCTGTAGGGTAGGACTGGAAGAAAGGCTTGGAGCATATATTACACATGTTAAAATATAAATGTTTAGAGGGAAAAAAGGTTTTGCAGAAATAAAATAAGTTATGATGGATGAATTCAGAAAAAATATTAATTGCACAGTGAGAAGGAATCAAGCATGAAGCCAAAAGCTTTATTTCTCATCATAGCACTTTTAATTTTAAATAGCATTGTTAAGCATATAAAAATGCATAAAGCCCTGGCCAAAGAAGGCAGCCAAATATTACATATCTTTATAATGGAAAAAAGGGAATATATATTAAAGAGTCTATGGGAAGGAGATTGGATGGTCCTGGTCATCTTCACTGGCTAATGCACTGGACACCAGTTTAATTACTACAACACGGAGGTGATGCATTCATTCACAGTCACTACTGTGTATGACGCAGTGAGTTAGCCATTTCACGTCTCTCCATGTGTAGGTTGTCTTGCTCTTCCATGATTTGAACTGTGGCATTGACTCATTTTTCAAGGTAAGGAAGCACTTACCCTTTGTTGCCATCTTGCATGTGTACTCTCTATTCATCCCTCCATCTATCCATGCCCTCCTCCTCTCTACTCCCTCTCCTTTTTTCTGCCCTTCCCCTTTCTCTCCTTTTATCCCCTCTTTTTTTCTCTTCATATTTTGATTTTTGTTTGGTGCTAGAAATCTATTTCAGGGCCTTGCACATGCTGGGTAAGAACTCTCCTACTGACCTACATTGCAGCCCCACAATAATTTTTTTTCAGTGATGCCATACATTATTCTAAGCACAAGCAACACAAACAATATCTTATTTAATAGTAACATTTTATGTGTAAATGATAGAAACACAATCTATGTTGGAGTTGGATAAAAGCACTGAGCTCTTCAAGTATATCTAAAATTGCCATCTGCACAAGAGAAGGGCCTGAAGCCAAGCATGAAATGGTTGTTGAGCAGCATTACAGAAATAAGTCAAGAAGAAAAGTAAAGGAAGGAGAAGAAAAACAGATTTCTATCTCTAGCTTTTATACATTAAATGTTGTTACACATTACAAATATAATGTCTTGGCCTATCTTCTAAGTCAGTGTTGGAGGCAAAGATGAGCCAACTGTAAAGAGAGGATTCTAACATCTGTTATAGGTGACACCTGCTTTATCAGCATGCATTCAATGCATATTTATTACCAGCAGCTCCCAAACACCTCACCGAGAAACTGGAAAACAAACCCTGCTTATTTTTGGACATTTATTAATGGGATAGTTTAGTGTTCAGGATCTACTCTTGACACTGTTCCACAGTAGCCATTTTTAGGGACTGGACAGATCACAACAAGTATGTATATTGAATATCAAATGTAATAGAAAACAAAAAGTAAAAACAAGTCATAGAAAGAAGAAGCCATCATTTTTAATATCTGTTGTGTACATGGATTTCAAGAAGTCAGTCATTAAATGTAGTTTTGCTTCTCTTTGTCTTGTTCAGAATTACACACTAACCTTGTGCCCCCCAAACCCTAGAATCCTTTTTATAGGTTACAGTTATTATCTCTCAAAGCATCAAAAGGTGGAACTCCTTTGCTTGAAAATGTGACTTAAAAATTCCTAGTGTGACTTTTAAAATTTAAAGTTAAATAATTTTACATATTGTAATGCCCTACTTTTTAGTGCTGCCTCAATACTTTACTGATTTGTGTATTACATAAGAAAGAGAATTCATTTACCCTCCAGTCTATCTCAGAATCAACTCACTAACTATGGACTATTTGAAAGTATGGAGTCTGAGATGCTCAAATGTGGGGTAAGAAAATAATCAAAGAAAAAAGAAAACACAGATAAAAAATAGAAAACTCTGGGCATGAAAAACTACTAGTGACAATAATAAAATTACTGGTAAAGATGGTATTTTAGACCCACAAGGTCTTTCAACAAAGACAAAAGAGTGAATTTTACCCAACTTGTTATCTTGTGTCCTTCCATTGGATTGTTAAGGTGTGTTCTTGCATTATGAACATCATGGAGTCTCATTCATACTGTAGATCTTGTAGCAAAGCAGGTTTTTTTTTCACATACAATACATTTTGTAATGTTCTTAGTCAACAACTGTCCAACTAAGCTTATGATATTTAAAGTGTTAAAATAGCAAAAAATGAGAGAAGAATTGCAAGATTATGCATACTCTGGAATGAATTCCCCATGATTTTCAAGCAAGGGATGATGCTTCAAGGTACGGAAGGTCTACTCTGTATGAGAATGGTGACTTCTCTAAGTTATTCCAGATTCGGGCAGTAGACATCATTTTCAAATTCCCAATGAAATTAAAATAATGCAAATGTTTCAGCCTCTTGCCTGGGAAGTAATACCTGTAGCATTGGAACAAGATAGGAGTTTCACTCCCATATACTACCAATGATTGTACTATGATTCTTAGGTACTTTGTGTTCCTCTCCACATGTTTAGAACATCAAGCTTGTAGATGAAATGATATGTCAACAAGCTGTCAGATGCTCCGTGCCAAAATCCAATTTCATTGTTATAAGTAATGAAATTTTGTGAATATTATATGAATATAAGCTTGAAATTAGTACATTTAATATAACATGTATTGAAATTTTTATTTGTAAATAATGAATTAGCATATATTTTAAACATAAATCATCGCTTTCCTTTATGTCTTTCTACAAAATTTACTCTGGTATCATATGTTTTAAGTTTGCTATATTGTATGTTTGCTACTGCATAGATAAATGCATATAATGGTTCCAAAACATATATTTTTATCTGTCAAAATATTATACAAAGTTATACTCAAATAAGTAGATTTACAAGTATACATGTGTGTGTTCAAATGTAATAATACTGTATTAAATTATTCCACTGAAATTCAGGATATCATGTCTAGATTTGATGTTTCTGGAAGGTCTCTTATTTAAATATAAATAGTTCTTGAAGACAGTTATGTATTGGAAGTGAAATAAACAAATGCATAGAAAGATATTTAAATGTCAAGTTGGTAAATTGCAACTTATAACATCTTAGAGCAATCTATACATCTTATGTTAGAAGCAGATCCACTTTCTCTTAGATCATTTAGGCCTTCTTTTGAAATAAATAAATACCAAAGTGTCTATTCCATCACTATAAAGGTACAGTTTTTTGAAATAGCTATCTTATCATTGTTGATGTAGGGCATATAGCCAGTACACACTGACAAACTAGTTCTTCATATTCTCCAAGGTTATACTGAAGTTTCTTGTCTAAACCTTTCAAGGAGTATTTAAAAGTGATATTTTTACTGAGGTTCAGAAGACCTTTGGCCTCTTTGGCCATAACCATAGCATTACGACAGGTACAAGGTAGAAAGATCTAAAAGAGCTCATTGAAGAATAAAATGTACTTCTAAAATGGAAATATATCATGTTTATCTACCATTGAGGATATTCTTCCTTATGTATAAATTCTGCTTTATCTCAAATATTCTACAATAAAATTATTAGAAATAAAAACACAGAAAACATAAAAACAGAGTCAAGGCTGGTATAACAGTAGTGAAGTCTAGCTATTCAGGAGAATGAGGCAATAGGATTGGAAATACAAGGCCTGTTTAGGCTACAGAGTGAGCCCAAGACCACCCTGAGCAACTTAATGAGTTCTTATCTAAAAGGTGAAGGGTTTTTAAAGCTGGCTAGGGATATAGATCACTGGGTAGTATGCTCACCTAACCTGTGTGAAATACCAGGTTCAATCACTATTATTAGTGGAGTCAGAGTGTACATTCTAAAGGAACTTAGGAAGCTAGAAAAAATGGTTACCCTTGCCAAGAGTGTACCATCAGTGCAAGAACTCCAACAATAGCATAGTGAAAATAGCCATCCTATCTTAATGTTATTTTTAGAATCTCTCAAAAAAAATTAGGGCTCTCTAAAATAATAAATTTTGATGGTTCTGTTTTGATTCTATTTTTAGTTGGAAAACTATAGTTACCTATATTTAAAAGATACTGTATAATCTATTTTGGAGCCTAACTTGAGTGCTGATTTAACAATTTGTTATCTGGAAACAAAGAAATACATAAACCAAAGAGGACATAGATCTAACTATAGAATTTGGAGTAGCAGATACAGTGAATAAAGTAACTACAAATTGGTTCCAACAACACAAATGCAGCTGAATCAACCCATGGAAAATAAGATCTGGGAATCATGCTTATGTCAGAATTATTGAAATTCTAGAGGTCTGTTTCAGCTATGTAGTACTTTTGATTTGAGCAAATTTATGTTCTAACAGGGTCTCTCTAATTTGGTTATGCATTATTTGGTTGGATAGATCATTATGTGATAGATAGCAACTAAGCCTAGGGCCACAGAGAAAGGCACATGCCTTGACAGCTGTATATTCTTTACCAATTACACAATTGTGTGGGTCTCAGTCTTGCTGATAAAAAATGGCATGTACCTCTTATTATAAGATACACACAAGTTTACATGGTAGACAACCCTAAAAATAGGGAGACAGAACTACAAATTCTACTCTTCAACTGAGAAAACTGTGACATCATGGAGTCTACATATTGGAAGAAAAAAACTAGAATCCTATTTTAGCATATTTTGACCTACAGATCACATTTGCTTTACAGACACAGCTGAATAGAGTTTTCAGGCTGTTCCTTGTGCACTCAAATTTTACTCTGTGTATAATCTATAATGATGCCAAGTATGGCATGGCCTTGGGGCGGACAGAATAGCATAGTTCCTGCCCCTAGGACAGGGCCAGCAAGTGTGAGCCTCCACCACGACTGTTGATGACTTCTGTGGACATAGAGCTGGTTTGTTAAATAATTTACACATTCTGCATCCCTCCTTCAAGGAATGTCTTCCATGTTCACTTTAAAGAAACCATGATAACAAGTGACAGCATGAGTCTGGGAGGTGAAGGTGTAGCTGATAGCTAATATCCCAGCAAAATGGTAAATTCTGGGACCTTCAGGACAGCCCTTAAGGCTGTGGAAAGAAGGCTCTAAAACCTGAGTTCAAATATATATATATATATATATATATAATTTCCCCCCAAAAGGATGAAAATATGAATTAGATGAGGGTCTTCATGAATCTAAAGGAACAAAGGTAGCAGCACTGTGAGTCAACTTGTCAGGAAGATATTAAGGAAAGAGATAAAGATATTTAAGGAGAGATGATTGAAGGTGATCCCACCCAGATAAGTTTGTTTATTTATTTGTTTGTTTGTTTATCCTTACAAAGACAGACAAATTTCTGTGTTCAGGGCCAACCTGGGATAGAGCAAGGTTAAGTCCAGGTATGGTTGAAGTTGTAATTTCAGAATGGAGTCCCACCCAGCCAGCTTATTGTCTGTGTTTAACAGAGGCACGCAGCTCTCCAAATTCTTTGCAATGCTAAAAGAAAATGTGTGCTTCCTGTCCCCTAAGAATTAGGGCTTGGGGTCATAAGATTCTGATTCACAGGATAATCAAGAGTACACATGGAGTAAATGACTGGATTGATATATAAAAGTCAAGTCTGGATTTATAGTCTGCAATAGACATGTTATCCAGAGAACTTTTAGAATGGCAAGAGAACTACTTGGAGAACAGTCTTAAGCAGATAATAGCAAGAAAAAGCTGTACATATAGAGAGATGTCTAGAGATCTCCAGTAAAAGCAGATCAGAGAAAAAGAAAGAACAGAGAGAAAACAGGCTGGAAAGTTGTCTTGAGTAGATAATGGGCTACCAGCTTCAACCTATGATTTGACTTTGAGTCATTTGTTTTCACTGCTTCCAGATATCCAGTCCCCAGAATTCCTCTCCAAGCAGAGACTGGTCCTGTCCATATAGCCCTGACTTTAGCGGAGAAGCTCAAGTTTTCCCTCAATTTTTGGTCGATACCACTTGCCAAGCTGAGTACCTTGAGTACAAAGAGAGAAATAAAAGCTAAAAAAGGCCCTTGGATAGTTGAAATGACAGTGCAATGTTTAGATTTGTTCCTATGTGTGTTTCTGATTGTTTGAATGGAAGCATAAAATGTTTTAAATTTTCTTTTTTTGAGACATGAGTCTCACATAAACCAGGTTGGCCTCAAATTTACTATGTAGCTGAGGATGGCTACCTGCTTCTGCCTTCCTCATGATTGGATTATAGCCATGCATATAGACTCTTAAAGAATCTTAAAGAGATGTAAAATATATGAAATTGATATGGTAAAATTTAAAATTTGAAAGCCAACTAAATACTTTGGCCTTTAAAGCCCAGGGTATGGTAGGGTGAGGGCAAGGGCCAATGGCTACAAAGCAAGATGACTTGAATTTAACAAACAAAATCAAACTCAAGAAAATATTGTAAATTGTCTAACTCTATGTAGGTTAAAATGTCCCAGACATAGATAGCCATCGGCATGAACTGTGAGCTGTAACTAAGTGGTGTGAACAATAAGAGCTGAACCCATGAGAGAATGTGACAGTCCCAACTCATTTGTTCTTACTCACAGAGCCAAGTGCACAGTGGAGACGACATGTCTGAATCAACATTAAGTTCACATTCAGCCCTTAGGAGAAACCTAACCTATATAGGGCTCATTTTGTAGCAGAATCCTTGTCATTTTCCTCTAACTTGTACAGTTAAATGTTTGGTCATGATTTTCTCATATTTTACTTTTTATAGAAAACTCCAAAGATCTAAAATGTGGACTTTTAAAACTAGAGACATAAAAATGTAGCACGAAGAGGAAAGTACATTATTAGAACTCTTATCATCATTGGCTAACCCTTCTCATCCTCTAGGAGAGAAGTCAAGCCATACCCTTAAGGAATTCCAGTTACTGTGCCAGGAACATGCTATTTTGGGAGAAAGGGTCTGTACTTGTGTTGATGGAAAAGGAGAATAGGCTCTGGAGGCCTTCCAAAATGATCAGATATGACAGGGAAGATCACCTAAAGATCTCAAGAATTTTGAGAAAATCAATTAAAACAGGTAAATTGATCTGCTGATTCCTTGACAGAATAGCCTAAGAAGTGGCTTTGACATAAAAATGTCTCCAGCCAAAACTTCAGCTAAAATGAGACAATAAATCTTATTAATTATAGGTCCCTAAGACTCTTCCTGCCCTTCTTCATATGGCATGGATGAAGATTTATTACATCTGCTTATTGATAAAATTAACTTATTAGAAAGACCTGCTCAAACAGGAAGCAAAGTTTTACCTTTGCCTGATCTTTGCACCCTGTACAATCCATCTTAATGTTCCTAAAAATTTGGTTGTGAGACTGAGATATTGCAGAATGTTCAGCTCTTGCAGGATTTATCCACTGGGATGCTGAACTGACTTGATGTTCCAGCCCCCTGCTTCCTGATGCTGTCCAGAGACTTGCTTCCAGAGCAGCTTGAGGACTGCTGCTGAGTCAAGGCAACCTCACTCCATCCAACCTTTCAGATGAATCCAAACAGAAGTTCAGTCCCGCCCTGAGCCTGCTAAGCATACAGAGACTGGATAACAGATGCTAAAACTAGCTTTCTTAAGTCTAACCAAATGTTCTAATTTTCCTACCCCTCCCCACCCATTTAAAGAATTTTCCTTGCCCCCATTAAGCAGGAAGAAGCTGGGAAGTCTAGTCATCCCAATCTTCTGGGTTTGGTTGTCTGGTTATGGTTATTTTATAAATTATAGATAGGTTGCCATTTTAAGGAATACTTTGGGAATGGTCATAATTTTGAACAGGAAGGAAATAGCTGGGATAGACTACTAACTGCTATATCCACTCCAGTAGCAACCCGCGTGACAGGCTGAAAAGTCTAGGTGCGCTCCCAGGGCAAAAAAGCTCATGGAAACTTAGTCTCCTGGAATTGTGGCATCCTGTATAAAGAATCCCCCAATGTTCTTGCTTTAGTTGGTAAACAGATCTGTGTGCTTTCCCTTAATATTGCTTCATTATAAGTGCTCCTAAGGATTCATATCTTAACATATAGCCAAGTTAGATTCTAGGCAGTCCTTGATCCAACCTTGAGCATGTATAGCTAAGTCACTGCCCTACACAGGAATTCACCACTACCTAGGAATAAGGAAGTTTGCCACCTGAGAAGGAACCAGACTAGATATTTAGAACTATAGTTAGCTGAGTTACACCCAGATACAAGTATTTACAATGGCCTAGGGGGAAGGTGGACTATGACAAGGGCATGAAGCCCTTGCCCCTGGCTCCTAAGTTTAAGCTGTCCTCAGGTGGAATTGTTTTTGATCCCAGTTGTTAGTTAACCTTGAATCTTATCCCAGTTGGTTCTTGCCAGTCCTTCCCCACTTGCATTACTGTTTTGTTATCTTGCTGGTGTGTCACCTAACTTCCCCATTTTCTTCTGTATAAAAGTCTGATGCTCAATTTGACAAATTACATTCAGATCCACACTTCCTTGTGCTGGTGTCTGTTTGTCACTCCCCGAATCTTTGCCCACTTCCTCAAGAGAACTCGACCCACGCTGATAAGGGATCCAGAGGGTCTGTGGCAACTAACTTCATTCTTGAACAAAGCATTGTGAAGCTATTATCTTACATTGATAGAAATCTTTATAATTGATACAAATTGAACTTATAAATTCTTACATTGGTACCGAATTTATATTGATACAGATTTAAGCCTTTCATTGGTATAAATTTCTATATTGATTGTAAAGGTGTTGATAAAACACCGAGTCCATCTCTTAGGAATGTAAGGGCAGGAACTCAAACATGGCAGGATCTAGGAGGCAGGCTACAGATGACTGTGGCATGCTGACTGGCTCACTCCTTCTGCATCAGTTAGTCTGCTTTTCTATATGACCAGGAAGCACCTTTCTAGGAGTGGCCCCACCCAAAACAGGCTTGGTTCTCTCCTCACCTATCAATCAGTAATTGAGAAAATGTCCCACAAGCTTGCCTCAATTGAACTCCCTATTCCCAAATGACTGTAGGTAGTATAATGTTAACAAAACCACTAGCCAGCACAGGTCTCAATTAAAAATCTATAGTACAGGGACCTAGAATGTTCTTAAATATACTAGGCCTTAACTTAAACTGATTGATTCAAAATATCTGGAAGTGAGGCCTTCAGTAAGTATTCTTCAAAATATTCCTCAGATCATTTTACTTGTTCATCTGAGGAGTTTGTATTGTAAACACATAAGGAAAAAAAATGACTATTCTAGAAAATAATGTTCTTTCAAAAAGAACTCTGAAAATGTTCAAGTAGGAATGCAGAGTCACTAGGGCATCTGTGAACCAGTAATAATACAGTGTAACGGAAGCTGGTGTGTTAGTGTGCGATACTTTCACTGTGGTGACAGTCATGCAAGTATGTGCATCTGCTTTAATTACACAGGACTCAGGAAAAGATCCACACTCCCTATCACAGATGTGTCCTCTGAGGTCTCTGAATGCTGCAACCTGCTTGAAGACCACTTCTCTAGCTATCTGATCAGCCAAAAAGTATAATAAAACTTTTCTCACATGCGTGAGAATGACCAATGATCATAGCCCACATCAAAGCACTGTTTTATTATGGACACTAAAGTGTTAACTTCCCCGCCTACTAAATACTTCAAGAAATGAAGCCCCACAACTCTGACACATTTCTAGGTCAAAAAATGCCAAGATACATAGGCTTTCTGAATTTTATATTTTATTCAAATATCAAATTTTTTTCAAAATATTTCTACACTCATTACTTTTCCAAGGAGACTCTGGAGGTAAGACAAACAATTGCCATCTTCCCTTTCATAAAGAAATGAGTCATCACTTGGGAGGCAGAAGCAGGTAAATTTCTGAGTTCAAGGGCAGCTTGGTCTACTAAGTGAGTTCCAGGACATCCAGGACTACACAGAGAAACCCTGTCTTGAAAAACCAAAAAAGAAAGGAAAGAACGAAAGAACGAAAAGAAGAGAAGAGAAGAGAAGAGAAGAGAAGAGAAGAGAAGAGAGAAGAGAAGAGAAGAGAAGAGAAGAGAAGAGAAGAGAAGAGAAGAGAAGAGAAGAGAAGAGAAGAGAAGAGAAGAGAAGAGAAGAGAAGAGAAGAGAAAAGAGGTCATTCTTCCTGGCCTGGAACCTGGAAATGCTAGATTTGTACACCTTTCTACAAGCCATGTTCCCTCTATTCTTACTGCCTTTGGGGGACTCTTATAATCAAATTGCAATAACTTCATAACACTTGTGTATCTTTTGTCTTCCTATAATTGAACTGTTTTCATTCAAATGCTACTCTTTGGTGTCCATTAATCCCAAATCATGACCATTGAGCCCCTGCTACCATTTGTAGGGTACAGAGGGAAAGAAGACTGGAGATGTTTGATACTGCTGTAATCTTTCTCCACTGTACCTTCTCTGTAGCTATGGACAATAGGAAACTTTCTGGATCTTTCAATGGCACATCATTTGATGCTTTTCCAGTACTGTTAGCATCCCTACTTCTGCAAATTTCCTTTACAGAATGCTGTATTTCCTAACCCCTTCCTATCATGGCAATGTGGATGTAATTCACATTTCTAGCAGCCATTCCAGTGCAGAGGACACATCATTTTCAAGGATCCCTTGCCAAAATGTGGAATCCTATGTCTTGGGCAGTGTTTCCATATGAAAGCCTTACCCTCAAGGAGATGGAATGACTACATCAACTAGATTCCAGCCATGCCCAGTCAAAAGCCACCACTAAGTTTCAAAAAATGGTTATGTGGTAGGACCAATCATACAGGTTCTCTCTTAGTCAGGCTAATATAAATAGCACTGCCTGTCTTGACATTACCTTATTCTTTGAGGAAACCAAAAGCTAATGTGAGGCAAATCTATTCAAATAAATCCTCTACTCACAAAGATCAAGCTTTTCATTCTGACAAGACTTAGACTCTGGATGTGATCTGGCTTTCTTAGCAGCATCACCATATAATAGCTTACTACAAACTGCTTACTACAAAATAATCAAGCCACCAGTGTTCCACTTTCCAGCAAAGGAGATATAGGGGTAACCCATGACACGAGGTCCAGACTGTCATAGTATAGAAGTGGGTTACAGGAGGGAGAGATGGAGACCACTTAAAAGCAGCACTGCAGGGCATATGGCACTCTCTAGAACGGAGCATTCAACTAAGCCTAGTGATGTTATATGATTTTATGTCACCATAAGTAAAAAGAAGTGGGTCTGGATACATGGGATGAGGAAGCAGGTATCTGCCTAGTAACTATTTCTCCTACTGACTCAGTGGGAATCTGTGTCCCTTATCCCTGAAGCTCTGAGTTGTGCAGAGTAGGAAATCCCAACTTGAAGAGCAGAAACGTTATGCAAATGTACACAGCAGGAACCCTATTGAGAAAGTGCCACTTTTGCTAGCTGAGCATTTTAAGCTCCTTTTAAGACACTCCATGAAAGGCAAAGTCATCATTCCAACTGACATTATTGGTCTTGGTGGTCAAAAAGAGATATAGCTGGTGTTACTTGTAAAAGGCTCTAGTGTCTCTGCATTCTCTCTTCCTTTCTTGTAAGGATACTTGGGCAACTGTAGTGAACTAGCATGGAATGAATTGATGGTCTATGCTTGAACAATATATTTGCTAGCTAAGAGGAAAGGAAATGTACAAAGAAGAGTAGAGACTAATGGTTTTTCTGGCCCTGACACGGGCTGAGATGGCAGCTCTGGGTTTATTGTATTACTGCCCTCTTCACAAATGCACTAGAACCTTGAAAGCTCACTTAAAATTGTTAAGTAACTATTAGGAAGATTGCATTATTCTTCCTTTATTTTCACATCACCTCAATCGTGACTTAACAGTATCTTAAATATCTAACAGTGAAATTTGAATTACTTGTTAGAGATTTAAGCTTGGATATTTTTAGGTTAGAAAAAAAATTGACTTTTTATTAATTTTCTTGAAGCATCCAAGATAGGATAAGTTATCAAAAGTGGCATAAAGATTGGCATTTATGGCTTTCATTGCTCTCTCTCTCTCTCTCTCTCTCTCTCTCTCTCTCTCTCACACACACACACACACACATGTGCACGTACACACAACTAATTTAAAATATATCTTTATGGTACAACACTTTAAGACGATATATAAACTCTATGATATCTGTGTAACCCTCAAAGTAGGTTTCAAAATAGTAATTTGAAAATCGTTAGGAGTTTCTTTCTTAGAAGCCTGGTTTCTAAAAGATCTAAAAATACCAGGGTTTTTTTTTTTTTGGGGGGGGAGGGGGGTTAGAGACAGGGTTTCTCTGTATAGGCTGTCCTGGAACTCACTTTGTAGACCAGGCTGGCCTCGAACTCAGAAATCCGCCTGCCTCTGCCTCCCAAGTGCTTAAAGAGGTAGTTGGATCAAAAAAAACAAAAAAACAAAAACAAAAACAAAAAAAATCTTTAAAATAGTCATAGATATAGATATAGATAGATATATAAACTTTAAGCTTGTTGTTCATATACATATATATGTATATTATCGAAATAAGCTGTCTTTTTAATCTTTGGAATAAATAGTTCAGTATGGGGAGTGTCTAATATGAAATACCTATCCTTAAGGAAGAGCAATCATCTATAAAAGCTAACTTATGTCCTTAGCACAATAAGAAATATGCTTAAGAACCAGAATTGGAATTAGAATCAAGGCAATAACACCTAAATCAGAATCGTATGATCGTATATTGTAATTTTATGAAGTCCCATTTGTCAATTCTCAATCTTACAGCACAAGCAATTGCTGTTCTGTACAGGAATGTTTCCCTTGTGTCCATATCTTTGAGGCTTTTCCCTACTTTCTCCTCTATGAGTTTCAGTGTCTCTGGTTTTATGTGGAGTTCTTAATCCACATAGACTTGAGCTTTGCACAAAGAGATAAGAATGGATCAATTTGCTTTATTCTGCCTGATAGCCACCTGTTGAGTCAGCACCATTTGTTGAAAATGCTGTCTTTTTTCCACTGGATGGTTTTAGATCCCTTGTCAAAGATCAAGAGACAATAGGGGTGTGGGTTTATTCCTGGGTCTTCAAGTCTATTCCATTGATCTACTCGTCCGTCCCTGTACCAGTTGTACTCTTGGTCATCTTGGGTGTTCTGTGTCGACACTATGATCTGGACATAACACTTTAAAACTAAAAAAAAAATACAAACCAATAACAACAACAACAAAAACACATGGAATTCTGATATTTTTCTTTTCTTCTTAGTCAAATATGAAGGGAGTTTGGTGATCCCCAGAGGACTCAATGAAATCATGAAATGTTATGAGTGCCACCATTTTGTCTTATACCATGTGATAACATTAGCCAAGGTGGTAGTAAAGCCACATGCATTTGCCTTCTTTATGATACTATAAGCAAAATGACTGCCAAGTCAAATGGTTTCTTCTATCTTGATGAGCTCCCTTAGCCAAGATTCCAGGAAATCACATGGTTGTTTTCTGTTCAAGGTGAACTCAGCTCCATGCTAAAGTAAGCCTACTCTCCATCTGGAAATTCCAAGTCCTTGTGAAATCCACCATTTTACAAGTAAAACCTGGATCATTATATCCTTTTCTTTAAAAAATAGATAGATAGATAGATTTATATGAATATAAGAAGAGATGGTGCCTATGCCCTGACAGGTAGACCCAAAATGGCAGAATGAAGAAGCATGGAAGGGATTTCATGATCTCAACTTAAGGAACCTGAGTCTGTTTTTAGCTGATAGAGTAGAGTCACAGCAGAAAGTTTCTTTCAGAGTTTCTGAAGAGTGATTTCCTGAGGAATGATACCAGCCCAGTTTCAGGATGGGGAAAGAATTGCTCTGTTTTGTTCTCTGTTTCCCAGTCACAAAGTCAGGGAACCAGCCTGATCCAGGACAGAGTAAAGACATATTACTCTGGATGGGAAGGCCACGTCCCATAAAGAGCTAGTGTCTCGATTTAGACAGGTCAGGGAATTTTGACAACATAGGTTAATATGTTCTGCTTTTGGAAGGAAGGGACAATATCAACCAGGTTAGCATCTAGGAGAGAGGATAGGGAATTAAATTTAGAAGTTTGAGATGGTTGATGACGCAGTCCGCTTAAAAGCCATCTTACAATAAAGACAAACGACATGACGCTCATTCCTGATTATGATTAAACCTCTATTTCTCACGAATTGGGCTATAACCACCTGTAACTTTGACACTCTTCACTGCCTGACCAAGGGAACAGCAATCATATCTTTGTTTCAAAACCATCATGCTTTCTTTGTTCCTAAAGTTTATGCCTACATTGCTATGACTATGACGTTAAAACCACCTTGCAATCATGTCTTTGTTTCAGAAGGTCATTATGACTAACTTGTTGGGCTTATGTTCTACTCCTGTAACCCTGCCTATTTTGCCCACAAAATCTCCCATATGGAAACCCCATATCTCTGAGCTATACAAATTTTCTCTTCCTCATGTCCGGTGCTAGTCTATTGAACCCTAATTTTAGGGAGAGACGGCTGTGTACATGAATAAAAGGCTTGTGTTTTTTTTTTAATTCTTTTTTTAATTAGTTTGGCCTTGATGCTTTGGGTCAGCAGTCTTTCTCCTCAAGTCTTTGGAATTGATATGATGAAATATGAAGTGCAGAAGTGGAGAAATATAGCATAAGACAGGAGTGAAAACAGAAAAGAAACTTAAAGTTGCAGACTTTGAACCTTTGCTGTTTTAGCTAGTCAGGTTATCTGAGTCAGAGAGATTTAAAGGTGGAAAATACCAAATTCAGGCCAGGTGGCTGGCCATTGTGTATTGAAATTGGAGCCAGATCTAAAGAGAGCCATTTGCTTCTGGAGATGCCTGTCTTTCTCTTATTTTCACATGTCCTCCATCAATCTTTATCTAACCGAAAGGCTATATAACTCTTTTTTTGTTTGTTTGTTTGTTTTGTTTTTGAGACAGGGTTTCTCTGTGTAACCCTGGCTGTCCTGGAACTCACTCTGTAAACCAGGCTGGCCTTGAACTCAGAAATCCACCTACCACTGCCTCCCAAGTGCTGGGATTAAAGGTGTGTACAACCACTGCCTGGTGTAGGCTATAACTCTTAAACAAATATTCTGACATTTATATTCAGTATCAGAGCTCTTGCATTTTCAAACATATTGGTTTATAAGAGTATAAAAAAGTATTGTCTTTACAAATTTAGCAGAGAAAATCCTTCGAGGAAATAAGGGTTTGAAAGATTACCAATGTCCTTAAGTGGAAAATCCTGTTAAATAATCTGTTACTTCATCAGAGGACCTAAGGTTAGCCTTTTCAAATCATTCACTTTGCTCTAATATTCCAATGATTTTCGTCACCTATTGTAAGTATATATTCAGTGACCATTTAGTATATTTACAGTTTTGTCAGGCCATCTTCACTATGTAATCACAGAATACTCCTATCATCCTAAAAAAGCAGTATGAGATAATCCTGTTTTCCTATGAGTTAAATTTTTACTATTTTTAAAATAAAATTTTTCTCATGATTTACTTAAATTACGCTTTTTGGAAGTCAGTTGACTATGTACAGAACAACACACAGCTTGCTTGTTTCCATTCGCTTTAAAACGTGTCATTATCAGGATAAACTATTTAAAATGAGGGGGTTTCATAAAGTACCAAGAATCTAACCATCAGAATTCCTTGGTCTCAAATATTTTTATTAGCATAATTACTCATCCTTGTTAAATTTTGTCAACTAGATTATAGTTTCCCTATAAACAACAACAACAAAATGAAGAATGACTTTTTTTTCTTCAATGAAATACTACTGATAGATCTCTTTTTATGTAGATTTATTCTCTGCTTAAAGCAGATGAGCGACAGAGAGTGAACTAGTGAGCTCTGAGTGACATGTTTATTCCTGGAACAGCCAACCTCAGATTAGCTACTCTGCAGTACCCTCATGCTTGGGCAAGGAAGGAATATGACAGAGGGAAGTAGGGCGTGACCTTCTGCCATGCGCCAGGCATGGCAAACACTCTCCAGGCTTTCCTGCTCAGCACAGAATAATGGAAGAGAGGGAAAATCACAATCAGAAGCAAAACAGGGAAGGAGATTTTTGAAACCTAGATGGGAAACAGTTAGACTATTGAATTCCTGCAGGATTGTAACAGTACCGAGGAAAGTAGACTCTGTCTACTTCATCCATTGACTTCAGACTTCCAGAACAGACAGCACACTGATCTAGATACGCCTGATGCATCTCAGCAGGTTTTCAGACTCTGGTCTTATTCCCTTTGCATTAGAGGTGTGCTTTCTTTGTCTTAATTGCCATAAGGCTTAATTTTCAAGTCCAATGGAAGTTTCCTCACAAAGAAATTTTACTGCTTTACAGTACATCAACACAAAGGCTATCATGTAAATCCCCATATTCCCTAACTTTTCTATCAATTTAATACTATCTAAATCTGTGTTTTTTTGAATTGCACTTCCTAAGAGCACCAAGGAAAGACCTTTATATATTCACCGTTTCTGTATTACAAAATGGCCCTAGACATTTGTCTTTCCGAGTCTGGGTTACCACTCAATATGATTTTTTTTTTCTAGTTCAATTCATCTACATGCAAAGTTTATAACTTCATTTTTATTAGAGATAAATAGTAATCCACTGTATGCATGCACCTCATTTTAGGTAGTCATTCATCAGGTGAAGGATATTTAGGATGTTTCAATTTCCTACCTAAGGGAGATAGAGCACAAATGAACATGGCTGAGGAAATATCTGTGGAGTAGGATATCAAGTTATATGCCACAGAGTGATATAACTGGATCATATGGTGAGGGTTTTTTTTTTGTTTGTTTGTATTTTTGTTTTTTTTTTTTAGTTTTCTCTACACTTATTTTCAAAGTGATTAGACCAGCCTACAATACCACCAACAGTAAATAAGGGTTCTCTTTTCCCATATCTTTCCAGCACTTAATGCAAGTTGTTTTGTTGACCTTTCCATTCTTAGTGGGGTAAGATGAAATCTCCAAGTTTTTAAAATTGCATTGAACTAGTTGCTATGGATGCTGGGACTTCATAAAACTAAAGCTTCTGCACAGCTGAGGAAATAATCAATGTGATGAAGAGGCAGGCCATAGAATTGGAGAACATCTTTGAGAACTATAATTTAATCAAAGAACTAATGTCTAGAATGTATAAATTTCTAAATACAAAGATTTAGAAAACAAATGACCCATTCAAATATGGCCCTGGGATAAAAACTGATAGTTCTCAATAGAAGACAAAGAAGATGGTAAGAAATATTTCAAAATAGAGTTCGTCTTGATGCTTTCTTTGCTACAGTGTATGTTTTGGGCATTATGTTTTGCTAAATATTAAGTGATTAATGTTATGTGTATTCATGTTTGGGTCTTTTGTTTGTTTGTTCCTTTCATCTATATTTTTGGTTTTGTGCTAGTGTCATACTGATTTTATTACTTTGGTTTACTAATACATCTAATACATCGTGAGATAGATGATATTCCCTCTAGCATTTTTCCTTTTTTTTTTTTAGAAATGGTTTGGCTATCTAGGGGCTTTGTGGTTTCATGTTAATTTTAGGATAGATTCTTCTGTATCTGTAAAGAATAAGATGGAGTTTTGGCTGAGATTCCATTGATTCTATAAATGTCTTTTGGAAAAATGGTTATGTTCACAAAATTAATCTTACTAATCCATTGAAAAGGTAGGCTCAGGAACTTTGGGAAGGTCATGAAACACTTGCCCCTCAGGAAGAGAGAGGCTAATTAACATTCCTCAGACCACAGGGCAGGAACCAACCTGTGGGTGGGAACACATTCCACAGGATGAACCCTAGCCCACCTTCAGACAAGGGAATTCCTTGTCACCTCATTCCCTCAAGACCAATCAGTTTAAAGGGTGCACTGTTCCACCAATCATATTGTGCCTAGTTGCTGATGCTCTATTCTGCCTCTGGAAACCATATAAAAACTCACCAAACAGGGCAGGGACGGGGGGGGGGGGGGTGGCCTCAGAAGCTGCCTAACTACCTGGACTGAAACAAAGTCAGTGGGTCAGCAGCAGTTTCCAGACCTCCTCAGCAACAGTTTCCAGCCACCATGTCCCAGTAATGGAATCTCCCTAATGTTGAAGTAAGATAAAGGTCACCTACCCTGAGATCTCCTAATGTGCTCTAAATCAGGCCTGAAGGCTCTCTTGGTTTTCAGTCTACCATGATAATGACAGACAGCAGCATGCTGTAATTCAGCAGAATAAAACACTCTTGTGTTGACATACTATTTGAGTATGAAGTATCAGTCATCAGCAAATCATGAACCCTTACATTTGGGTTTCTTGTACAGGATTCATTAGAGACCCCCTGACCCAAATAATAAGGTCATTTTTTTTTTCAATTGTTAAGTCTGGGCACTTGGTTGTCTTTTGTCCTTCTCTGTGTTTCTGTTTTGGGTTTAATCTGGAGGCCAAGATACATAAAGTGGACTAGTGTTTTGTTAACCAGACAGGGGCAACAGAGGACAATCTCAACTCCCTAACAGAAGCAGGAGAACTTGTTAGTTCTCATTCGGCTTCTGAACTGGCTGTGCGTCTATGAGCCTCCCAAGCACAGGGAGAAAGACCATCTGAGACAGCCTTCTGGTTTTGGTTTTGGATTTTGGGAATGTCCTTCTGTGTTTGTCTGTGTGTATTTTGTGATTTTTTCCACTTGTACATTTTTTCCTTGATTCCTAGGATAGGATAGGCACAAAGCACACCACAAGGCTTGGTTCTGAACCATTTTAAGGATTTTCTCCAAGTCACAGAAGACTTAGATCTGGTTGTTCTTCCCACAAACTGACCATCTTTTGCAGTAAGGAATGGCCCACCTATAAAGTAGGATAGCCTGAGGAGACTTTCCATCTTCCCATCATTTACAGAGTGAAGGTTTAGTTTATGAGGCCTAGGGCCACTTGTACCAAGTATCATCTATCGCCACATGGCAATACCTGGTAGAGAAACCCCCTATTTGGATGAGAGATTTTTATGTTACAGGACTCATGACTTCCCACCCTTATTCTTCTAAAGGAATGTCATCATCAGCCCACTGATATTCCTGCTTCTGCTGCCACTGTCCTTGCCCAACTAGCACAGGTGGAGGGAGGAACAGCCTCTGACTCCCCTGACTCTCCTGACTCCAGAAGGCTGACACTACTAAGATCTCACCCCTCTGGGCGATGGGACCCTCAGGTGCTCAGGGAATGCCATGAATGATCTTTACAATTGGAAGTTGCAGAACTCCAAATTTTTAGAAAGATCATCAGCTCTCACAGGTCCTCTAGATTCAATCATAGTAACTCACCAGCCTACCTGGGATGACTATCAGCAACTGTTTCAGGTCCTTGTCAATACAGAAGGGAGAGGGGGGGGGATCCTGGGAGTTACCAAGAAATTGGTTCTGGGAGCAAATGGGCTGCCTAATCAAGTTCAGACTGATATAGATTCTGTCTTTCCTTTGACTCGACCTGACTTGGATTTTTAACACACTAAAGCTAAGGAGAGGCTCCATATCTGCCATCAGATTCTGATGGGGGTCCTCCTAGAGGCCACCAGACAGCCACAGATTTATCTAAGGTGAGCCAGCCAGGTGATGCAGGGAAAGAAGGAGAACTCAAGGGAATATCTAGAAAGACTTTTTTGAAGCCTATAGGACCTACACTCATTTTGACTCAGAAGCTGGGGAGCACTAGTCAGCTGTGATCATGGCTTTTGTTAACAAAGCTGCCCCTGACATCCATTGGAAACTTCAGCCACTGAATGGCTTTGCAGCCTGCTTCTGGCACCCAAAAGCCAGCCTCTCTATTTGGCTTTGAATAGCAAGACTTGGAGAAAGGCTTCAAGGGACAATTGGCTTGGACACACCTGCATCAAGGATTCAAGAACTCACTACCTTGGAGTAGGCACTGCATGAAAACTTGGATGAGTACCAGTAGGTCTACCCACAAATAACTGTACTCCAGTAAGTATTGCAGGCCCCTGACTTGGAGACATGCTAGGAGGCCACAGAAGACCTGCTACAGGAGTTGAGTCAACTTGGCTATTGGGTGTCTGCTAAGAAGGCACAGCTTTCTCAACTTAAGACCACCAATCTGGGGTACATAATCAAGAGTGGGGCAATACATGCTGTTGGACACATGGAGGCAAACCACCCTCCCAGGGCAAACATCCCAGTTCTATCAACCCAAAGGCAAGTACAGGAATTTTTGTGATTTGCCAGGTTTTGTAGAGTCTTGGTGCCAGGGTTCACTGAGATAGCCAATATGAGGCCACCAGGGGCCAAGAAGACAAAATAGAGTGGACTCCTGAGATGAACATGGCTTTTAAGACTCTAAGAAGAGTCTTATTGAAGGTACCAGCCTTGACCCTCCCAGACATTCACAAACCTTTCCCCCTGTGTGTGGATCAGAGAAAAGGGGATAGGAAGTTGACTGACTGCTCAAGCAAACTTTGAGACCATAGAAAGGAATTATAAATCTCAGAAGATGGCCAGTGTGTATCCAGATCATAGCTGCCACTGCCCTGCTGGTCAAGGATGCTAACAAAGTAACCATGGGGCAGGAACCTGTTATTACTCTCTCCTCCCCTCCCCCAGTGTGATTGAGAGGACTCTCAAGAATCTACTCAGCTGGTGACTGTCCAATGCCAGACTGGTATACTTTTACCCTCTACTTTAGAATTCCCTTAGCATAAGATATTACCCATTATTTGCCCTAAACCCAGCCACCCTACTACCTGACTCATCCTCAGATGTGCAACATGAATTCTCTAGAGTTCTGGAGCACATCCAGAACATCATGCCCGACTTGACTGATATACCCTGGCCAGATGGGAATGTATCTACTTCACAGAAGGGAACATCTTCATCCAGAATGCAATCAGGTATGCAAAGGCGGTGGGAATAGACTTGGACTCTGTTATTTGGGCAACTGCTTTACTGACAGGAACTTCAGCCCAGAAAGTTAAACTAAAGGCTCTAACTCAGGCTTTCAAACTGGCAAAGGATCCATAGATGATATTTACAGTGACAGCAGATGGAATTGTTGACTGCTGAAGGAAAAACTTTCAAAAATAAGGAAGGAATACTTGCTTTATTGGAGGTATTATGACTTCCTCTTAAAGTGGCCATAATTCACTGCCCGAGGCATCAGAAAGTGACATCATAAATAGCCTGAGGGAAAAGGCTGAAAAAGCCAAAAGGGAGACTGTGTGAGCTTCCACTGCCAACATCCTGGTAGCATGGCTGCTCCCTGCACTCCCAGCCATCCCTGAATACACTGCTGAAGACGAATGACATCAGGTGAAATGTCAAGAAATTTAGAGAAGAGATGGATGGTTGTCGATCTCTGAAGGCTAACCGTCATGCCAAAGGATTTGCTAATCCATAAGATTCATCAAGCTTAGTGCTTGGGGAAAAAAAAAACTGAAGGAATTGCTGTTAGGGACAAGGTACAAAATATTTGAGTTAGAACACTTGGTTGGTCAGCTAATCTCAGACTGTGCCACCTGCCAGACAGTGAACTTCAAACTCCTCAGGCCCCTGTCAAGGCTCCAGAAACCAGAATCAGAGGTCAAGGGTCAGGGGCTAATTGGGAAATAGAACATAGAGATATGAAACCAGGAATATATGGATATAAGTACTTAGTAGCTTTTTAAGGTACCTTTTTCAGGATGGGTAGAAGCCTAAACCACAAAGAAGGAGACTGCCAATGAAGCAGCAAAGAAGTTTCTAGAAGACATCATACCCAGGTACGGATTGTCTACCCTACATGAGTCTGACAATGTGGACCTGGGTACCAGAGGTTTCCATGGAGATCTCTGGCCAGGCCTGGTGCAAAGGTTCTTGAGAAGGGAAGCAAGTGCAGGCAGGGAGATGAAGTCTCTGCCATGCCTTCCAGGTCACTCGATAACTCCTAGCCACCCTGTACTGAGTGGGGTCAGGCTGGGACAACGAGAAGCTGACTATCCAGTGAGGAGTGCGGAAGAACCTCAGGTGAGAAGATCTCTTCCCAAGTGTTACAGCTCTTGGAACAAAAGACTCAGACGACAGAGTAGTTTTCCCACACCTTTAATTCCCTGGATAGGATTTATATACAGTTTTGGGGTTGATTCTGGGTTCGACAGGTAGATACCGCTCATCTCATTGACTTGGACTGAGAACTTGGGGGAAACCTTATTTGCATGTGGGGAGGTTTGGTGCTGCTCCTACTTGACTGATAGCCACACAGTTCTCCTGCAGGGAGCTGTGGGGGCAGTAACTTCGACAGGAGCTAGGCATCCAGGAGACATGATCCAATACCTTCCACCCCATGTAGGTGGAAATCACCATCCATCGAGTCCCCGGGGTTCCAGACCTTTGCTCTACTGGAGACCAGGCTATCTGTGTGTGCTCCACATGACAATAGATGAACATTCAATCTCTAACACAGGTTCTGGGGACCAACTGGAAATTACATTGTACACAAAGACCCCAGAATTCAGCCAAGTAAAGAAGATAAATTAGACCCTAAAGAAGGCCTTGACCAAATAAACCCTTGAAACTGGTGGTGAGCAGGTGTCTCTCCTACCTTATGCCTTATATAGGGCTAAGAACATCCCCTATATTTTAGGTACCCTCCTCTTTGAGATCCTATATGGAAGACCCCTCACTTGCTGCCTAACTCCAGTCTGATACTTAGCTGAATATGACCAAGATAAATCTTTAAAATCCTTAGAAGCTGTCCAATCCAAGGTCTTCGTTGAGACAGGACGGTAGGTGATACAAATACTGAGACGAAGAGGAGTATTGGGAATAACCAAACTTGTCCCACTGTCTTAGACCTAATTTTCTGTATTGGTGTTCTGAGACCTTGGAGGTAGGTTTCCCGAAGGAAGTGTGTCACTAGGATTGGTACGGATACCGACAATTCCACCTGTCCTAGTCCACTTGGATACATTACTCTAACATTAAGCCTGCCAACAGATATGATCTAGCATTTGTGGTCCCAGAGGAGGAGACTTCCAGCAAACTGACACAGGAAGGGTGGAAGGTTGCCTCACATCCTATCGATCTGCTGAAACTATGACTCCAGAACTCTTGATCCTGCTTGCATGTGTTCATCCTTTCCTGCATCAGCACCAGCATCCTTACTATCTGAGTACCCCCAGGGCTTGATGCAACAACCTTGTCATCAACTTCACAGTGGCTGGAAAGAAAGCCAATTGGACTGCCAGTTCGTAACTCTTCTCACCCCAGACTTAAAACTGTGGGTTACCAGGCTAGGACTTTGCATTGGAAATAAGGTACCCCCAACCTATTCTCACCTCTGCAACCACACTGTAACCCCTACTGTTGCAGGATGATGGTTGGTGAGCTTGTATTTCAGGGCTTACTCTACTCATTCGTGGCCTAGTTGTAAATATGACTGAGGATTGTTGCTGTTGTTGTTGTTGTTATAATACAGCTGTTGCTATAATACAGCTTGTACCCAGAGTAACTTATTACTCTGGGGAGGATGTCATCAACCAGCTAGTACCTCAAAATAATTGGGTTAAAAGGGTGGCCATTTCTTCTGTGTTACTAGGTTCTCTTCTTGCATAGGGCTGGCCAGAGCTGCTAGTGTAGGAGCTATACAAAAAAAAAAAATTTAATTTGGTCAATGATTGTATAAAAATACATATATATTTAAGCTCTTGAAAATGTAAAAAATTTTTAGTCTTATGCTCCAATCAAGTTCCTTATTTCAGACTAGTGTGGCTCCTTCCATTTCCAAGCAGCTTGTGAAACTTCCTAAGCAAGCCTACAAGAACTAGCTAATTTCCAGACAATGCTTAATGAGTCTACAGTTCAGTTTTGATGAAAGAGAGCATTAACTCTAGTTATATCTACAGTAACTATAGCTTTCTGCTGCCAGGTCTTCAAATTCAACTATCTGAAATAGATAACAACAGTCTTAGAAACACTTCTTAATTCCGATGTTGTTTCTTCTCAGGATACTTTCACTTCATTAACAAAAGAGATAAAGTTGCATGGGCACTCGCCCTTTGACAAATAGAACGTGGGAGTTTCTTTCTAACCTGATGAGTTCTTTGATTGTAACTACTCTTAACTTTCAGACCTCTAGTAATTCTCTATCATCTTATAAAACTACTCTCTTAAAAACCCAATTTTGCTATAGAAGTTTCATTGAAATGCTTTTAATGGTATAATCATAACCAGAAAACATGAAAATACAATTTATATGAAAATATATGTAAGAATACTGTTGTGTTTTATAATAAAAAAAAAGAGAGAGAGAGAGAGCTAGGATATGTTTTATAGAGCCAGGTATAAAGTGGTGGTAGGGGTGCCTTGGTACCAACCATAAAATGGGTATAGTGTAGATAGAGGTTATTTAGGGCATGCCCTGCTGCATTTATCTATTTATTTATTTATTTGTTTGTTTATTTGTTTATTTATTTATTTATTTATAAAATACAACATTTGGTTCTGAGTTTCAGATTTAGAAATTTGCAGGTTAACATCTCCCTCTGCTACCACATGGAATTCCAGCCATGTAGGATCACTCGCTAAACTCTCCAAAATGGAGAATTGGTAAGCTTCCTATATTCCTATATTCCTATATTCTTATATTCCTATATTCCTATATTCCTATATTCTTATATTCCTATATTCCTATATTCTGTCTCATTTTAGGAACTCAGGTCTCATTTAGGACCCTTGGGTGAGCTCTCCCTTTCTCCTCAAGACGCCCCCCCCCCTCGGGTTTTCTCTCCTGTGCTGCTGAAAATCCTAGGCCAGACCTAGGCAAACCATTGTCCCTTGAGGTCTGAGCCACACAGCTCAGGCACTGGTCCCACAGCTCAGCCAATAGATTACTGTGTGAGAGCCTAGCTGGTTGTTTTGTTCCAGCTATAATTTTTTTTCCTCAGGAAGCTGCAAGTAGTAAGATTAATAACTCCTGCTCTCTCTCACCCAGGAGGGAAAGGTCTTCACTGTTAGTCTCAGGATCCCTACTGGGATGTTTCCCAGTCGAATTCACAGGCTAAATTTGGCCCTAATATCCATAAAACGGTAACTCTAAATGGCCTCTTAGTGACAATTTATGAAGAAAACTGTGATCAAAAAAAAAAAAAAAAGGAAAGATTTCTATGTAGACTTCTTCCCTCTCCCTCATACTGTGGCTGCTTTATTTCTTCTCTCTCACTCCAGGCTCCCTGCCCCCTTGACTGCAGCCATCACAGCAGCTAGCCTCAGGCTCTCCACTTTCCATCTTGTTCTCTTGCTTCCTGCCCGACCTGACTCCGCAGCAGCCAAGCCAGCTGGCTGGATCTCTGGCAGCAAGGACAGGGCATTGTGCATGGTGTGCCCCGCTTCCACCCCATAGCAGGCGCGTGCCCTTTCTCGCCCCCACCCTGCTCACTGCCCTGAGCACACCAGCAGGATGCTGCACTGGAACGGGGCTGCTAGGAGAAAGAGGGAAAGCAGCTTCAGGTGCTCCAGCTCCTGTCAGCTGCTTTCTCCAGTGGTCAGTCTTAACTGGTTTCTTTTCCATTCTGGCCTCTCTACCAGCTCCACACTCTAAGCCGGGTGTGACACGACAAGAGATCCCCATGCTATACTGGATCTCATCACATAACACACAACTCCCTATCCACCAGAAAAAAGGTATTTGTTTGTTTCTTTATATATTTACATCTAATACTTAGCTACTTCTGCCATTCCATTCTAAGATACAACAAACACATGGCTTTTCTTTGGGTAGAGCTGCCACATCAGCACCCTCTTACTAAGGGCAGTCACATGGCTGGCTGTAGCTTCTGCACCATCTTGGTTAAAGGCAATCTCTCGACTATCCAATAACTTTGTTACAGGCAGCCACCATTTCAGCAACGTCTTTAGAAAGGTTTTCATGTGATTTCTATCCTGTCTTGGAAAACAACTATTTTAATGTTAATTTTTAAAAAATTCACAACAGTACAAATGTTAAAGATCACTGCCTTAAGTTAAAGGTCACTGGCTTAAATATGCATTTAGCTTTGTTTTTGTTACCATCATTAAATTACAATATGCTCTCTTTATTTGCTAGAAATGTTCTAGAAAAAATTACAGGTTGTTCTAACTCAGATATTTTTAATAGATACTGACTCTCAATCTTGTCAGAAATCTGCTAAATGTAATGTCAAAGGTTTAAATTTATTATGATAGTCAGAGATTCCCAAAGACTAACAGTGGCATCCCCACCCCAAAGTCTCCCAGAAGATGTGGACACAGTGACAAGACTCCCTGGAATATTGTATGATAACCACTGAAAAACACTGCTCCATTGCCCTCCCTGCTACCAGGGCTTGGACAGAGTGGACACAGAGAGTTAAATGTATCATATTGCCTAAGACAAGGTGAGTCATTTCCCCCCACATTCCCACTCCACTGGAAAAGATTCTCATCCCCTGAGCCTTAAGGTCAGACTGACTCTGCTGGAGTTGTGATGCAAACTGAGACCTGAGAACTATTTAGGTAGTGGACTATTGACCAATCTCTGCCATTTTAGTTAATTAATGACATCTATATTACAATTTATTCTTTCTAGATTTCTGATTACATTGACAGCTAAGCTAACTATAGCTAGAAAACAGACCTCTAGCTCCTTACCCCAAGGTAATCCACCATCTATTAGCTCATTAGCCAATTCATTAACTAGCTATGACTGCCAGATCTCTTACCAAAGACAGACAGGTTTGTCTTACTCACAAGGCTCACAATAAACAATATAGAAGTTCGGATATAAACTTTTACAGATATAACTTTCTACTTTCCTTATTTAAACTCGGTTTACAGTGACTAAATGCTTCCAATTTCCTCCCTTTTATATGTCACTGTTATATTGAGACTTCAAGGATTTAGAATCCTAATTTTTCTCAACAGAGTTCTTATAAATTAGCCTAACCCTATTAAAACATTATATAATTCAAATTTTATAATCCTAAATGCAGTTTCCTTTGCTATCAATTTAAAGTGTTTTTCATGCTAAATCTATACTATCAGCTATCATAGTTCAAAAGCTAAGTTTCCTTTGATGCCTTCTAACTATAAACTTAAGGTGTCTCTCATGATAAATCTATATGATCAACTATCGGACTCACAAAGTCATCAAATTTTCAAGTCTTCTTGGATTGTCATTGAAATGCAAACTTAAAATTATTTCTCATTATACTAAATTATGTATATTCAGTCTTCTAGACAGAAGGAAAAAGCCCTTCTTGCTCCTGCTCCATGAAAGGTTTTTGTTTTCCCTGAGCTCATCTTAAAGATTGTTCATGGTGTTAACAAATGTACCCCATTTGTAAATGTATAAACTTCAGGAAACACACTCACATGTACCTCTCATGGACCAAATAGTCTCCATCTAAATAAGTACACCTGTCAATCAATAGCCTAAATTTCTACCTGTTACCTATTGCAGAGGATTTCTTTCCTGTTCTCTGGGGTTGGGACTCCCCTCACCCCAACCACCAAGACCCAAGAACTTCAATGTACTCCTAAGAAAAAAAAAATGTTTCTCCCAAATGTACTTAACTTTATCCTCTTTTAACTTTAACTGCCTGTGTATGTGTGTGTCAGCATCTTGTCAAGTCCAGGCATTTACTCAAAATCTACGTCCAGGACAGCTCCCGAGAAACAAACACAATGCTCCAGCCTGCTCTGACAGACACAGACACATCTCCTGGAACTGCCCCTTCCAACCCACAGATGGTTCCACAGACCCTGGACAGCAAGGACACAGCCAACTCTCCTAAGACTAGACCAATATCCCTATCCCTATTTTCTTGGGTTTCCCAGAAACAGGCCAACCCAAAGTCAGCAGGAAGTAGCTAAAGGTCACAATGACTCTATTCCTGCTTCATCATCACCTCTTTCTAGTTTTTCTGGCTTTTTAAAATTAAACTAAAATGGAGAAATGTTAGCATACCGTATGGCTTTGCTCAATAGCTACCTGGCTGACATAAAAGGGGCTGTTTACCTGTTCCTTGCTCTCTTTTTCTCTTATTTTCTCTCTCTCTCTCTCTCTTTCTCTCTCTCTCTCTTTCTCTCTCTCTCCTTCTCCCTTTTCCATGCCCTAAATAAACTCTATTCTATACTATACCTGTTATATGGCTGGTATCTCAGGATGAAGGGATGCTTCAGCATGGGCCCACTGAGGTACCCCTCCCACCTCACCATACCTGGCTTTATAAAACATATCCTTTCCCTCTTTGTTTTTTTATAAAACACAACACTTTGGGCTGTGAAAGATAAAATGAACTAGGGTTTTCTGTATACCAGATCTATTTTCAAGGCTATAACCATAATACATGATATAAATATCTTATGGGAAAAATGATTTCTTTATAATCATAGTTTGAAGTATCCATGAGCTCAGGCAGGTATTACAGTTCCAGGAGCTTATAGCCAAATCAGAGTCTTTACCTCACTGTCAATAGGAAGCCAAGAGACAGACAGACAGAAAGGGGACAGAATCAACATACCTCCAAGAGCTGCTCCCCAGTGATAAGCCTCAGATACAGTCTCTCAGGTTTTGAAAACTTTCCACAGTAACACCAATAACTGAGTTCCAAACATTTAATATTCAAACCACAACACTATGCAAGCATTCCATTCTCCCAATCCTTCTGGCTCTACTTTAAAAGGACATGTTCATAATCTGTCATGGTATGTAAGCTACAAAAATGGACACAGCTCAGCACAACTAGGCAAGAGGCTGTACAAGGGCTGCTCAGCTCTATCATTCTGAGCATGGCAAAATATAGAGAGAATGAATGACATCTGGGGCAGATTAAAGATCACATACCTAATAAACTCATCATCCACAGTCTAAGCACCTTCCTAGAATTGAAAAAAAAATCAGAGACATTTATTCATTGAGTCCTCATGAACAAAGATCTTTGCCTGTGTAAGTTCCCATAAAAGGGGCCAAATTCTTTTGCTGAGTGCTATCTAGGAAGCAGAGTTAGGTGGGGGAGCAGTAACGGCATCTTCCATTAAGAAAGCCTAAGATGCAGAAGACACATTGTTCATAGGAAAAAAAGAATATAGCCTTTTGTATTGGAATACATTCCTCCAGGGTGACAAAAATAATGTTTCTCTCCTAAATGCAATTTCTTCTGCAGGACATACTTTTATATATAGTTTACATACTGTCTTAAGCGTGCATGATCTCTCTCTCTCTCTCTCTCTCTCTCTCTCTCTCTCTCTCTCACACACACACACACACACACACACACACACACACACACACACACACACACACGAAGCAATACCCCAAAATGCACAAGGATAGAGGATTAAGCAAGTTTACTTCAGGTTGCTCTATTTGCAGGTACTCAGTGTAACTTCTCAGTTTACAAATTAATTATCTTTGATATTTGCTTAGCCAAAGTGTAACATAAAGAATGAAAAGAAACATATTTGTTGTTGCCACTGTTGCTTTACTTTCTAGTTTGTAGCCCATAAAATCAATACATGAAATAGAAAGTAAAATTATGATTCATAAGTGCTGACAGTAGGTCTGAAGAAATGACTTCCTTGAGGAGCAAGCTATAAATATAAGCCTATTGTGTTCATGAAAAACTATTATTTACATCTACAAATGTAATGTAGTAGTTAATCATATTTTGAAGATGTCATTTGGTTCATGTAATTTTGTACAATGTTTTCAGTTTCCAAGTACAATAACAGTTCCCAGACAGATGGCAAGAAGGGATGGAATTTGGTAAAACAATTTGTCTTTCACTGTTTCTATGTAAAGGTCGAGGTTCAACTTAAGCTAACATTCTAGAAAAGGATAAATTCAGAAGGCATCCATGGGAAATAAAATACAAACACACACACAAACACAAATGAATAATAGATATTGATTTTAAAACTTTGAAAGGGGTGTTTTAGAGCATTGTTCCAGCCTGGAAGAGAGGAAGAGAGATAATTATGTCTGAGAGAAGAGTACTCTGTGATTTTCTCAGAAGAGTCCAAGAGGTTGTGCTAGTCATGGAAAGCCAGAAAGCATGAAGCTTTGAATTCATTTTATCATGGAGGAATTTACATAGGACAAGGCAGTTAGTCTATAAAATGGCTAGCTGGATAGGAACTATGGGAAATGGGAAATCTTTATGCATCCAAATGTCTTGACTAGAATCTAGACCCCCAAGATACTAAGAGACTTCCTAACTGAAACTCAACAGTACCATCCCAGGTCTCATATTACAAAAGCTTACGAGCATACAACCATGGAATGGAGGGCGTAAAAGAGTGGGTTCTTGTTGTGTGCCTAGACCTTGACTTTGGCCACAAACAGCTGAAAGTGAAGATTATTTTCATTTTCATTGAAAGATTTTTTACCCTTTATAGTTTCATATACAAAATGAAGACTTGAAAGCAGATTATATTTTTTGAAGAGAGTTCTATAGATGAAGGATGGTAGGACTAGCTCCTGTTAGCTACACTGAAGCAGACACCCTGACAAAATTAAATTCTGACTTTATTCCAAACAGAACCTAAAGGCATCATTCATTGTTGTCCAGAAACAGAAAATGATGGAAATAATTTAACATATGCATAAAATTTCTGTACTGACATCTATGGAGGCAGGTCAGAGCACTGAGAATGAAGCAAACTGATTTTCAGTGTGGTAGTAATGACAGTAACAGAAGAAACAAAATTGTATATTCCTGTGGGTGTTCCATGAAAGAATAAGCTTATCTTCTGAGGCAAAGTTCCTGAGACACAGAAAGGCCTGATTCCTGATCTAGAGGCCAAATGAAGATTGGATATCCAGGAGTAGTATGCTACTGGCCCTAAGAACAATCGCTTATACATCCTGATAAAAGTATGATGAAAACCACTAACCAAGGCAAAGAAAGATAAAGAAAAGGGATGCTGCAAAAATATTCAGGAAGCCTTTGCTCTTGAAAATGTAGCTTTGAATCAGCAGTGTTACAAAACCTAGGAGGTCTTAGAAGTGAAGGATCATAGGATGGGGGCATGGCTCAGATGGCAACATTCTTGCCTTAGAAGCTTGAGGGCCTACATTGGATACCAGCAGACACACACACACACACACACACACACACACACACACACACACACACATCAAGCATAGCAATGCATGCTCATATTCACAACGTTGGAGAGGTGAAGATAAGTAGATCCTAGAGGTTCATTGGCCAGAAATTTACCTAATTACTGAACACCAAGCCAAAAAAAGACCCACCTCAAAAATCAATGTAGACAGTTCCTGAGGAACACACCCAAGGTTGCCCTCTAGACGCCATATGCAGATATATCCTTATACACCTATCCTTGTGCCTTAGTTAGGATTGTTGCTACAAAGAGACAGCAAGACTATGTCGACTTATATAAAGGAAAGCATTTCATTGGGGTTGTCTTACAGTTTCAGAGGTTTAGCTACTTATCATCATGGTGAAAATCAAGGCACCATCCAGGCATACATGATGCTGGAGAAAGAGCTGAGAGCTCTACATATTAATCCGCTAGCATCAGAAGGAGAGTACCATACTAGGCCTAGATTGAAAACCTTGAAATTGGCCTCCACAGTGACACATTTCCTCCATCAAGGCCACACCTACTCCAAAAAGGCCACACCTCCTAATAGTGCCACTTTGTAACAGCCAAACATTCACAAACATGATTCTAAGAGGGCCATTCTTTTTCAAAGCACCATACACACACACATAAATACACACACACACACACACACACACACACACACACACACACACACAGAGAGAGAGAGAGAGAGAGAGAGAGAGTAGATCTTGAGGGTCCACCCAAACTTACTGACGTGGAAATATGCAAATCCCATTTAATTGTTCTCATTAGAGTCTGAACATCAGTGCTCCAGTGGTTTTAAAACTTAGGTGGACTCCAGAGATTCTCAGTAATTGTTCCGGGATGCCAAGTGAGAAATTTGATCTTTAGAAACTCCCCAGTTGGCTCTTATGTGCAACCAGTTTGATGACGGTGCTTCAGACAGATGACCCTCAATTTGAGCAAAGGGAAAAACACAGGTGGCCAGAGTTGAGGTAATATTTTCATTCTCAAGTACATAGGCAGATGGATGATAGGCATCAGATCCTGGAACTGTGAGGGCCTCAGGCACAGAACAGAGGCTCNTTTAGAAACTCCCCAGTTGGCTCTTATGTGCAACCAGTTTGATGACGGTGCTTCAGACAGATGACCCTCAATTTGAGCAAAGGGAAAAACACAGGTGGCCAGAGTTGAGGTAATATTTTCATTCTCAAGTACATAGGCAGATGGATGATAGGCATCAGATCCTGGAACTGTGAGGGCCTCAGGCACAGAACAGAGGCTCGGGCACATGCACCAGACTCTGTTATTGGTAGATAATCAAAGAGATTAGAGAGCTGATAAAAATGTGAATGGAGGAGGAGCAGTCAAGGCATGAAGCAGAGCTTTTATGACTGGTAGCATAGGGTAGAGGAAGTCCAGTCAACTTAGATATATCTCAAATTTCTCAGAAAATACAAACATGTTTTAAACTAACTGCTATTGCAGAATAATATTAGCATAGTGCAAATTTTGTGTTTTATATTATACATGATTTCATCCACTAGAAACACTGAGTAACTGCTGGAGACCAAACCCAGTTACTTAAAACACTATAGCACAATGGTTTACAGACACATACCCAAGGCCAACTACTACCTCTGCTCCTGTGTCCTATTCTCATATAAATTTTCTGGTTAATTTCTGTTTAATTTCTTCTTCTGCTTCATTATCATAGCTCATAACTAAAGCTTCTCTTGCAAATTCTATGTCTATTGTAGGGATTATACATTTCCTGACTGTTAACATGACAAAATAGTTTTATGATTTTTATTAATTTCTAATTAGTCATTTATCATAGAAAAAAATGTTCTCTCCAATCACATACATCTGGGATGCTGTATTCATTGTGTAATATTTGAATAGCACAGTTATATTTGAAATGCATATTATGGCAGAATCAAATGTAAATCCAAGTATATCTAATATCTACTCATTTAACTTACAAGATAATGCCCTTAAAAAAAATTCCATCAAGGACAGGATTAAAATAAAATTGAGTAATAGACCATTCTTAGCCAGGGAAAGAGAAAGATAAAAATGACACAGAATAGGGAACATTGAAACACTTATAAATTCCAATGGAGGAAATGGACCATATTGAAGACAATTGGTCAGAGGGTAGAAGTAGGCCTTCATGATGGCCAGAGAATTTACATGAAGTCTACAGAAGTAAAGTACATCTGAGGTGAGTGAGAATCTGAAAATTGGAACTTCTGCAATAGCTTCTCCCCCGAGAGGTCCATATATAGAAAGGTTGGTCTCAGTAAGAGACACCAGATCCTGAAAGAATCATGTCCGATATGGCTCCGTGGTTGAAGAGATTATTGAAGGTCTTATACGACTGTTGGTTCCTCTGAGAATACACCCTCATCCTTCTCCTGCCTGCTATAGTCACCACACATATCTGCTCCCACCAGGCTGCTACCCACTATACTGTGACAAATCCAGGTCCTTACCCAAGCTGAGTACACAGCTGTTCCCAAAATGCAAAGTTCCTGAGAATTAACACTCTACACTATATCATAGTCAGAAAATGTGGCATTCAGTATGTATGCATATATATATATATATATATATATATATATATATATATATATATACATGTATATATATATACATGTATATATATACCACCTTAGAGATCTACTTATATCAGTGCCTATCTTTGACCATCAACAGCCTAGAACTTCAGCGACTTCTTGCTTTACATCATTTTTGGGTGAGTTGTTGTTTGTTCTTTGAGTTTTCGTTTCTTCCACAATCCCTTTAATCAATAATTCACAGGCAAGTTCCTAAATTCTGAATGCTTTCACTTTGGATCTTGTCATGTACAATACCTTACTTAACATGGTAGTATTGGTTTTACCCAGTACCAGATATGTTGTAAAAACTCAGTATTCTTTTATATGGTTGTACTACAATGGACAAGAAGAATAAACTGAGTCAACAAAGATTATGAAAAAAGAAAGTGGTTGGCAGGATAAGCCAGCATTCTGGAGGCTTAAGTATCAGATCTCTGTGAGTTTGAGAACAGCTAGGTCTACAGATTGAGTTCCAGACTAGCCAGTGTTACACAGTAAGGCTCTATGTTGAATAATAACAACAACAATAATTAATAATAAAAATTATGATAGTGTTGTTGATGATGATGATAATAAGGAGGAAGAGGAAGAAGAAGAGAAGAAGGAGGAGGATGAGGACGAGGATGAGGAGAAATGATCAGCTAGCTTTCCGTACTGGCTACTGACTGCCATCCTGGATATTACTGACTCCACCTCTGAAACTAAACTGGATGGATTAAAAGCTATAGAAGTCTAGTCTTGAAGGCAATGATTTAACTGAAACAATTTCATCTTGTTTTGATTACCTATAGGGAGTAATAAATTTCTATAAAACAAGTCTTGTGATGGATCATCATCAGAGAATCTCTCTTTTCAAATGCAAAAGTATAAATATTCTAAGACACTCAAACTGTAACTAGTTTTTTTTTTCGTCAGTTACTTCTAAGAGACTAAGTGGATATACAGTACCACCAGCAAGAACTTAACCAGATAGGATTTACCCAGAAAATGTTTCTGGGTTATTAAATCAACTCAGAGATGCAATACAGACTGACACATGTCACCAGTACAGATCTGTTCTGTTAGTCAACAGCTCAATACCACAGAACCAGGTGAATATAATAGCACTATCAAGCACTGTAATGAAGCAGATTTCTTTATGGAGCACGTTTTCTGTCTGAGTTTATCAAAGGAAAATTCAACACATCTTAGATAATATTATATGTCTGTAAATTATGTCTATAGGAAGTGACAGATTCCACTGTGGAGGGAAAAGAGATGCTCTTTGTGTAAGATATAATTTGAATATATTGTTAAAATATTCTTGCTAGAATTAAGAGCATTTTATTCAATTGATGTTTTTTGGTTCTTTATTTAATACTAATAGGTTTAGTTACCATTAGGTTTACATGAGAGTTTACAAACATAAATTTGTTAATTAGATCAGTATTATTTTGTGGCTGTTTATATTTTGCTAGATTCAATGGTTACAAAGTACCACTTTACAAAGTACAAAGTTACAAAGCAAGGGAATTTTTAAAAAGTCATTTTCATTTTCTTAGACTTCAATTATCAGTTTAACTAAATTCTGAGTTAACAAGCTATCAAGACTGACTGACTCTCAAATAGTATTTTATATTCCTGCTTTTGTTAAGTGATTTTGCTGGCTTATTACAAAGATTTCTTTAGACAAAAGGTATTGTCATGATTGTAAAGAGCAGTGTCTGCCTGGCCTGTCTTTTGGACACTGGTTACAACAGAATCTACAAATGTAAAATAATTCTACTGGACCTGACCAACAGTAAAAGTTTAGGTCTAGTTCATGTCCTTAGTGTCACCACACAACTAAAGGCCATATTCAGCCTCCTCTTCCAGTAGAATGGGGTCCTTCTAAGTTTACTAGATTCACATAGGAGAAGGCCTCCTGAAACATTTGCCAAGGGCTTCTACTGGTTACAAATATGTTTATCAAGTTAAACTGGTTGCAAGGATGGGGATAAGTAATTTTAGTTGGTGTTTTAGCTTCCTTATTTAGTCACTACAATTCTCTTTTGGTAATTATGTACTTTATATGTGCAAAACCCCACACGTAAGCTTTTTCTTCTGACTATTATCACAGAATGACTTGAAGTTATCAGTCACCAGTTCTATAAAGGATAATTATGGCTGAAAAGCCTAAAGCTGTCTACCATTCAATATACAACCAGCAGCTAGTCAATAAAATGTTTTTTCTCATTACCTGTGAGTTCTCCTTTTTCTTAACAAGAATAAATTTGGCACCTAAATCATAGTGACATAGAACTTTGGCTGCTTTCTATTATAGGAAGCATCTGCTGAAATCAGGCCTGGGGCATTTTAATAAACCTGAGCTCTGACTGCCAATGAATGAGTAGGTTAGAGTTGCTGAGTTCTTCAAGAAAGCCTGGCTGTTTGTTACTGCTGTTCACTTATATTTCACTGTTCTATCTACATGGAAAGTATTCTCACCATGGAAAGTACACATGATACCAATGCTGCTTCTTTGTTGCTCCAATAGGAGAAAGAGGTAAATTCAAATTCATACATTAGACTTGCAATTCCTTGCAAAAGCACCATTTCTGAATTTTTAAAAAAATAATTTGTAACAAATGCCGAAATTAGTGTCAATGTCAATATTCTGTATTATAATCAGCCAGTGAATAGCCTTTCAAAACATGTAGCCAACAATTCAAATGGGATCCTGGACCTATGAGATGGCTCAGTAGGATAAAGAACATGCTGACAAGTCTTAGAACTTGAATTGGATAGCTGAGACCCACCCAGTGGAGAAAGACACAATCATGCTGCCTTAGGACCTACATATGCACCATATGCACTAGTAATATGCATCCCTTTATAATGAAGGAAGGAAGGAAGGAAGGAAGGAAGGAAGGAAGGAAGGAAGGAAGGAAGGAAGGAAGGAAGACTTAAAATCTCATTAGGAATTAATGTTTTTCCCCAGCAGGATGTTTTCCATTGAATTTAAAAGCTCAACACTTCAACATCCATTAGATTTACTAATTGAAGTTAATTTAATGCTCTCAGGGCTAAAAAGTGTACACAGAGAATCACAGAAATTTAAAAGATTTTACTGACTGATTAGCAGTGTGTTTCTGTAAACAGGTGGCACAGTTATTAGCCTGTCTGGGAGCAGATCTTGATGAGGAATTATAATTTTCATTTGCATTAATAGCCTTTGACATCAGCAACTCTTATGCTGCTTGCTGTCCTTCTCAGTGGGAACTAAGGCTTGTTCTCCCCAGGATGGCTGGCCATTTTCATTAAGGATTCATCAGAGAAATAAACATTCAGAGTTCTGCCCTACAAAGCTTTGGAGAAATCCATGCTGGTGCTGGGAACAGAGAACATGGATATGGGGATTTTCTACTTCCACAGCGTTCCAAGGTGTCTGCAAAGCTTCCTCCAGTGATACCTCTACAGAAAGCCCTCTGTGTTCATATCAAGTTGTAAGACTTCCAATGATGTGTTGATACTTCTCAAGCCCAGTCTTAAGAAAATACTCTCATGACATTTCTTATTCTCATGGCAGATGTAGGTGATAGATAATTTTCCTCTTACAGGCTTTAATCTCGGGTGAAAAATCCCTGTCTTTGTTGTTCTCAGTGATAGGCTCTGTCAAACAATGTTGAGTGCTCATGTGGATGAGTTCTGCATGATAAGTAGAAGAGAAACATGGGGAACTTCACAACAGAACTGAATTGAATGGAGAGATAAATAGAACACAAAACAAAAGCACAAAAAGTGAAAATGGAAATGAGATGAAAGCATTGTCCTAACTAGTTTCAATGTAATACAAGCTGGACTCACCTAGGAAGTGAAAAACCTCAACTGAAGCATAGCCTCCATCAGATTGTCATGGGTCCATGTTCTCATTTTCCAAATGATATCAGAGATCTAAGCCCACTGTTGCCTGTACATCCCTAGGCAAGTGAACCTGATATATATATAATAGATGAACAAGCTAGAAGAAGCAATCCAGTAAGCAGTGTTCCTCCATAATTCATGCTTCAAGCTTCTGCTTTAAGCTCTTACCTTGGCATTTGCCCATAATGGACTTTAACCTGTAAGCCAAATAAACCCACTCCTCCTCAAGTTGCTTTTGGTCATGGTCCTAGAAACTGGGATTCTCCACAGTAAAGGATAAGCTTTCTCATTTCAGGAATATAGAATTCTCCAGATGAGATATTGAGACGTTTAATACTACAAGGACTCCCATCTACTTCTTAACTCATTTCTAAATAACCTCCAACCAAGGTTAGAATGTATAGTGGCTTGAATGAGGATATCCAAAATAGGTTCATATTTTTGAATACTTGGTCCCCAGTTGATAGAAATGTTTGGGAGGAAATAGAAGGCATGGTTTTGTTGGAAGAGGTATGTCACTGGGCCTGACTTTGAGGTTTGAAAAGACTCACATTCCCAGTGTACTTCTTTCACTGTGTCTCCTAGTTGTGGAAGAGTCTTTCAAGCCATGAAAGGTGCTGTTGTAGCTGTCTGCTAACACTGGCTTCAAGCTTCTTACCCATTTCAAGGCAGACTCCATGCCAGCCACTCCACAGGCATCTTCCGTGATAGATTAGAACTGCTAAACTCCCTGGACTAAACAGATAGCTACCTGGTTCTCTATATCTTATAGCATGTGGAAAGGTGCTGTTGGGATACTCATCTCCTATTGAGATGAGTTCAGAACTTCTTTTTAAAACTTTGAGTTGATTAAACATAAAAGCTATACATTACAGGGCAGTGGTAGCACACACCTTTAATCCCAGCACTTAGGAGGCAGAGGAAGGCAGGTTTCTGAGTTTGAGGCCAACCTGGTCTACAGAGTGAGTTCCAGAATAGCCAGGGCTATACAGAGAAACCCTGTCCAAAAAACAAAAACAAACAAACAAAAAACTATACATTGATCTACAATGTGGGCAGCAGCAGTCATACATTTAATCTTCAGATTGTGAAACATTACCTTGGTATCCAGATGACTGATTTTCACTCTAGAGTCTTGGGAGATTCCTAGTCCTCCAGGGAGGTTTCTAGTCCTCCAGGGAAGGTCACCTGTCTATATGATCTGACAGAGCGTGGGTTTTCTCCTCTCGTGCTGGTTCATTGTGAAGACAGCAGAGTTCTCATTTTCTCTCCTTTGAAAAGTCTGAACAGTGAGATGCTCATAAGTGCTAGATGAAAATTCACTACCTTGTAAGGACAAAGGGCTAAGAACAGTGTCCAGCTAAAAGAACAATAACATCTTGCAGAACAAGTTCAAGTATAGTGAGCACTCAGCCTATTGCACTAGTACTTCTTAAACATTTATTTAGACTTAATTGCAAGCAACTGATTTCTACCCACAGAGAGAGAAGCAACTTTCTCACCTTTTAAATGAGCAGTGTTTTCTCTTTTACCCATGCATACATGCTAGTCAGTAAAATTCAGCACTCTTCTCAGTATTGGAGCAAAAAAATCCATAGAAACCATATTTCCACATTTCCATCTTTATCTTCTACTTCTGAGATAGAGAAACATATTAAAGAAAGCATCAAGTTCTTTCCTGAATATGACTACAATCCATGTGATGAATCCTAAGAGTAAGATTTCACTGGGGCCCGAGTCTTCCCCGATTTTTAAACCTCATTCACTAGCTAGGTAAAATCAACATGGAGGGGTGGGCATCTCCTTCATGAGTAATCTCTGTAGGATCCTGACTCTCATTTCTATAGCTACCTTCGGAACATCGGTAAATAGACATCTTAGTTCCTCAGATCATAACTTTTGGGTCATGAAAACTTTATGGATGGCATTTTTCCTGACACTCATTTCAAACAGCATCAGAGATGATGAGAGGGTAACAAACTCCAAGTGGTGATTGGAGCTCCCTGAGCTGCGGCAACTTGGCAGCAGGTGTCCATTGTTCATCACCCAGCTGGTCTTCTTTATTCAGGAAACCACCTTCTGCACTGCACTCATATTCCCCAGGAGGTTACCATCCAATAGACTAAACAAACTGGCTCATACCCTGATTGCAACACTCTTGAAAATATAAACATCTCTCCCATGGGCCAAGACAGGAACAGGAAGCTTTTATATGTTGTTTTGTTTCTACAAATCTATTCCAGTTTTCAGAGTAGCCCGTGGTGATAAAAGGGTTGGAGTATAATTCTTGATGTGATCACCATATGGACAGTGGCTCTGATGAAGAAAAGGAGTACAGTAATGTTTTAGAAAATATTCGGAGAATATTTCAGTGGAAAAAGTTTTAACTAAGAAGGTCTTTTATCTACTTAACAATTTGATAAAGATCTAATTTTGAAGTAATTCTCTCCCTTCTAACACATATGTTTGTGCATTTAGCCAGGGGCCTGTAATTTTCTTTCCAACTTCTTTATTCCTTGATTAAATTGAGAGAAGAAAAGTGACATTGGGGAGGGGGGAGTTTTGACCTACAACTGAGTCAGACAAATGCACAGTACCACTTAATAAAATTCTTTCTCCATTTTTATTTTGACCCTCTTTCTGCTCATTGCAGCCTCTGAGGCCATGCATCACGTACACTATTTTTCATTATATGAAATTTCTTTGTTACTGGTTGACAATCATATTTCAAGAGCTGTTTAAATCTAGGACTTCATTAGTTACAGAAATAAAGCAAAATCAACTAATTCAAATAAATTTTCATCTTGTCACTTCTAATTTTTTTACTTTAAGCTTTTCCTTTATATTTTACTTCAAAGTTCTAGAGTGACTTGATTATTTATTTGATTTGAGGATTTTTTTATGGAATAATTCTTTCTATTTCTGGAATATAATACAACTTTTTCACTTTAAAACATATCTTTGGGAGACTGGAAGAGTAACAAAATAATAAATCATGTGTGTTCAGCATTAGCAAGATCTTGTCTTCAATCCTAACATTAGAAAAAAATAAACAGAAAGGAATATGTGCGTTTTGTAAGACAACAACTTTTTGCAATATTTTATTTTACGATGAAACTCTTAGGCTTGGAGAGAAACCATATCTTTGTACTTTCTGGTTTTATTTTTCACTGATACCATCACAGTTTTCATAAGTAACTGATTCCTTCCTTTGAAAAATAGCAGTTGGTAAGAGGAGGATTAAGGCAAGTCAATGAGGCTATAGCAAAACATAATCAAATTTCTGTATTTCCTAAAATTCATTAATATTTTGTGTTCTATTATATTCATAGTTCTTGTGTTAAGCATGTCTTCATGGGATATTTTAGATAACTAGCCCTTTTTGTACATTTTAAGAATATTCATAGGAAAACATTTTATAGCACACATGTACGTTTTAGTAAATTTCATCCAAATTCAAACATTGAAATTGTTTGTTTCATGCTGCAGACTTTGAGTACATGTCCCCCATACGATCTACATTCCTACATAGTTCTTCATTGCTCTCTGTCATCTGCCATGTACATCCTATGAGGCAATTCTGGTTACACACTGGCACTACAGTTGTAAGTGTGGTAACAACAACCCAAAGATGAGTGTTTCCACCTTTTGTCTCAAACCTGATTTCACATTTCTAAGGAATCACTTTCTTTGGATTCTTCACTAGCCTCAACTATTAAAGAGTTCTATTCTTCCTCAAGACACATATGGATCTTAACCATGACCTACTCAGAAGAAGGCAATCTATTAAAATGCCAATGTCCCACCACAACCCAGGAATAGAGCCTTATTTTAAACACTCTTCACCCATGTTGCAAAGTTGGAGAACTTTGTTCATTGAGTGGGGTTCTCCAACTTTGCAATTAGAAATGCCAAATCTGGAAAATTTGTAGGTATAACTTATTGTCTAATAAAAAAATAACCTGACAACTTACAGAGATGTATAGTTTGTCCTTACTTTCTGAGAACATGTTATAAAGATGACATAACATGTATCCTGAAGCCTTCGTAGAAAAAGTGAAGGCTAGAGAATCTTCAAGGCCAAAGTTCAGCTTTAACTTATATCCTGGCATCCTGGCTAATTACAAAAGACAAACAAACCAACAACAAAAAGATGCTATGTACCTAAACAGAGAAACCACAAAAAGTGTCTTGTTGTCCTCTATTTCATTTGATCTTGTTATTCATCTTGGATGTTTGTCATCTATAGCCTGAAGACAAGTTAAAAATCTTACAAGAAAAAAATAATTGAGAAATGAGAACTGCAGAAGACAATCAAGAAAAATCCGCTAACTTTAGATACTAGAGTTTGAAGTGATAATAGAATCTAAGTATGTCTATAGTTACTAAACAGTTCAATAGTACAATGGAATAAATAAATCTTAACCTTTCTACTTAAAGCCAAGGAATTTCCAGACAGTGATGTATACAAGGTCAATGGATATAAATGTTAGTGCAAGATGAAGGTGCAGTCCTTGTTTCTATAATATAATATCTGATATCGTATTAACATAGAAATAACATAACTCTTATCTAGGTGATGCTTTAGTGTTATTACTAACTATATACACCCATACAGAAAAACTATTTCATAAAGAGGGAAAGGCTAGAACCCTTTGTAGCCAGTCCCGCACAGCTGTATAAATGTTTCTATTGCTGTGATTAAAATGCCATGGCCATAGAAAGTTGGGAAGGGAAGGGTTTATGTTACTTAGCTTGTACATCATACTTCACTAAAGAAAGCAATTATCACCGGAGCTCAAGTATGGCAGAAATCTAGAGGCAAGAACTGATAAACAGGCCACAGAGGAGTGTTGCCTATTTGCATGCTCTTCAGAGCTTGCTCAGGCTGAGTTATTATAGAACTCAGAACCACCATATAAGAGAATGAATCAACAACAGTTAGCTGGGCCCCGCCACATCAACCATTAATCAAGAAACTGTACCACAGGTCAACCTGATAGGAGCATTTTATCAGTTTAGGTTCATTTTTCCAGTGATGGCCCTAGACTGTGTCAAGGTGACATAAAAATAGGCAGCATATCAGCTAATGCTGCTCAATAAAATGAATAGACAAGTAGTTCTGGTGCATGGACAACCACCTGTCCTAAATTATAAGTTTAACTTCAATTCATATTGGTCATACATTACTTGTGATTACCCCTAGAAGAAATTGCCATAACCACAAGGACGAGAGAAGGCTTTTCTTAATTAAATCACATCTTAGATTGCATTAATTAATCATTCCTGGACCCTATCCTTTACTAAAGGGCAAATCATCTATTTCATATGGAACAACATAGCTATCATATGAAATTTCTTTACAAAGGACACTTAATTAGTGTCCCTGCTAGCTTTTAAATCATTTGTATTTCAATCTTAATTTTTTGGTTTCCTTGTTTTGGTTTTGTAATTAATTATTATTTTTTAAAATGTATCCACTTTACATCCCACTCACTGTGCCCCCTCTGAGTCACTCCCTCCCATAACTCTCCCCCATCCTCCTTCTCCTTCTCCTCTGAGAGGGTGGGGAACCCCTGTGTATCCTCCGACCCTGGCACATCAAGTCTCTGTGGGACTAGGCACATAGGCACATCCTCCCCCACTGAGGAAAAACAAATAGACAGAAAAACAAACAAACAAACAACAGCCAAGCTAGAAGAAAATATCCCACAGATAGGCAAGACTTTTTGGAATAGCCCCCACTCCAGTTGTTCGGGACACACATGAAGACCAAACAGTATATCTCCTACATATATTCATGGATGTGTAGGTCTAGCCCAAGTACGCCCTTTGTTGATGGTTCAGTCTTTGAGAGCCCCAAGGGTCCAATAGTTGACTCTATTGGTCTTCCCATGGATTTCTTTTGCCCTTTGGGGCCCAGTCCTTCCCCACTACTCTTCCATAAGAGTCTCCAAGCTCCATCCACTGTTTGGTTATGAGTGCATGCACCTATCTGAGTTAGCTGCTAGGTGGATCCTCTCAGAGGACAGACATGGTAGACTCTTGTTGACAAGCATAACCGAGTATCATTAGTAGTGTAAGGGGCCAATCTTGTTTTTATCTTCCAACAGTGTAATGTTTTCCCCCTAATATTGTGGTTCTATGACCAGCACCTCAAATATACATTATTAAGTATGCCAGTTTTAGGGATCTGTCAAGAAACTCCAGGAAGGTCACATAGCCTGTATACCAGTCCTGCTTGATGAGTTCCCAGAATCATGCATATACAGAATATTAAACACCCAAAAGAATACATTCTATTCTGAGTTCCATAGATTTTTCTCTAAATTAGACTTTACACTGGAACAAAAAACAAATCTCAACAAGTTTAGAAAAAAAATGAAATAATTCTTTGCATCCTTTCTGCCCATAATGAAATATAAAATCAACACCACAGAATCTCTAGGGATTACAGAACCACTTAGATATTAAGCAACACATCACTGAATGGTGAATTTGTCATAGAAAAATCAGAAACATGTTTTGGAAATCATGAAATGAAATAAATGTGAAAACAATACAAAAAAACCCCTCCAGAAAACATTAAAAGCAGTCCAGAGGGAACATTTTATTGCTAAGTACATAAATTTACAAAATCACAAAGAGTACAAATAAATGTTTGAGTTTGAGGCCAGCCTGGAAGAAGAAAGAGAAGGAGAAAGAAGGAGAAGAGGAAAGAGAGGCAAAAGCAGCTACCACGAGTCTAAATGGACTCACTCCAAAACTCTAGCAGATGGTCAAAGAAGAACTACAACCCACACTTCTCAAATTATTCAAAACAATAGAAACAAGAAGAAGCACTCCCAATCTTCATCTTAGAAGCAATTATTACTCTAATACTAAAATCACACAAAGGTACAACAACTTCAAAATATGCTGACTGGGGTAATCCAAATGAAGAAAAAACAAATGGCCTATCTTCACTCTCATCTGTGGCTTCTTGCTTTAAACCTCCAGGTGTGAGAACATAACAGAAATCAGAAAACTAAAAATGGACCATGAAGGTAAAAGGAGAAAAAAGAGCTCTAGAAGGTATGATTTGTAGAATAAGAGCACAGGTGCTATGAAAGACAAAACTGGAAAATGGGTGTACTTTAATGGAGGAAAGTGTAGAAAGGGAAGAGGAAGAAATAGAAAACTGCACTAAGAGTGTTTAGGAAAGACACAAAGAAATATTTTATAAGCTTAATTAGAAATATTCATGTGTGTGTGTGTGTGTGTGTGTGTGTGTGTGTGTGTGTGTTGTTTAAATGTAGGTAGTCCATAGGAGGTGACAAAGTACTCCTGAGAAATATAGTTGGCCAGTGAAGTCCCAGCAGACTACCCCAAACAATACATGCTATGGTCACTGTTCTTAAATAACTCCAAATATTTGAATGTAAGACACTCTTAGCAAAGAGACATACTTCAGACACAGAACTTGAAGGATACTGGACGAAAAGCCTAAGATGTCTTCAGTGCATTGCAGCTATGCCAACTCAGTTCACCTGACCAGGCCCTGATGAATCTCAAGTCAGTTAACTTTTCTTCTCAGCCTGTCTACATGCTAGCATTTCAAAGTGCCTTGTACCCAAACTCACTGTTTTTCAAATATTATTTTCTTATTAATATTACCTGGCATTTAAAAAAAGTTCACATTTTGTTGTGGTTATTAAAAATTGTAGTGTGCTTGAAATGTTATCATGAAATACAACCCACTACACTAAACTCTGAATTCAGGTATGCTGATTAGGCACTGGGGAAAAATTCCTGAATAGAACAGCAAAGGCTTGTGCTGTAAGATCAAGAATTGACAAAAGGGACCTCATAAAGTTGCAAAGCTTCTGTAAGGCAAAAGATACTGTCAATAAGACAAAAGGGCCACCAACAGATTGGGAAAGGATCTTTACCAATCCTAAATCAGATAGGGGACTGATATCCAATATATATAAAGAACTCAAGAAGGTGGACACCAGAAAAATCAAATAACCCCATTAAAAAGTGGGGTACAGAGCTAAACAAAGAATTCTCAACTGAGGAATACCGAATGGCTGAGAAGCACCTGAAAAAATGTTCAACATCCTTAATCATCAGGGAAATGCAAATCAAAACAACCCTGAGATTCCACCACACACCAGTAAGAATTGCTAAGATCAAAAATTCAGGTGACAGCAGATGCTGGCGTGGATGTGGAGAAAGAGGAACACTCCTTCATTGCTGGTGGGATTGCAAGCTTGTACAACCCACTCTGGAAGTCAGTCTGGTGGTTCCTTGGGAAATTGGACATAGTACTACTGGAGCATCCTGCAATACCTCTCCTGGGCATATATCCAGAAGATGTTCCAACTGGTAATAAGGACACATGTTCCACTATGTTCATAGCAGCCTTATTCATAATAGCCAGAAGCTGGAAAGAGCCCAGATGTCCCTCAACAGAGGAATGGATACAGAAAATGTGGTACATTTACACAATGGAGTACTACTCAGCTATTAAAAATAATGAATTTATGAAATTCCTAGGCAAATGGATGGATCTGGAGGGTATCATCCTGAGTGAGGTAACCCAATCACAAAAGAACTCACATAACATGTATTCACTGATAAGTGGATATTAGACCAGAAAGACTGATCACCCAAGATACAATTTGCAAAACACATGAAACTCAAGAAGAATGAAGACCAAAATGTGGACACTTAGCCCCTTCTTAGAATTAGGAACAAAGCACACATTGAAGGAATCACAGAGATCAAATGTGGAACTAAGACAAAAGGATGGACCAACCAGTGACTGCTGCAGCTGGGGGCACATCCGATAATCAGCCAACAAACGCAGATACTATTGCATACACCAGCAAGATATTGCTGAAAGGGCCCTGATATAGCTGTCTCGTGTGAGGCTATGCCAGTGCCTGGAAAACACAGAAGTGGGTGCTTACAGTCTGCTATTAGGTGGGACACAGGGTTCCCAATGGAGGAGCTAGAGAAATTACCCAAGGAGCTGAAAAGGTCTCTAACCCTATAGGTGGAAGAACAATATGAACTAACCAATACCCCCAGAGCTCGTGTCTCTAGCTGTATATGTAGCAGAAGATGGCCTAGTTGGCCATTATGGGAAGAGAGGCCGCTTGGTCATGCAAACCTTATATCCCCCAGTACAGGGGAATGCCAGGGCCATGATGTGTGAGTGGGTGGGTAGGGGAGTCAGGCAGGGGATGCGGGAGAATATAGGGGACTTTTTGGGGGGATAGCATTTGAAATGTAAATGAAGAAAATATCTAATAAAAATTGAAAAAAAAGAATTACACAGACTTTTGAGCTCTCTCGCTCTCTCTTTCTCTCTCTCTCTTAATCCAATCAGCATAGCTGTGATTCCAGACTATTAGAAGTTGAAAGTCAGGGGTGGTAAGAAGGCGTCTATCTATCTATCTATCTATCTATCTATCTATCTATCTATCTATCTATCTATCTGAATAGCATAGCTGTGATTCAAGACTATTAGAAGTTGAAAGTCAGCGGTGGTAAGAAGGAGTATACAGATACATTAGGCAAGTCTTGTGGCCTCTAAGATATGAAAATGTTCTTCAAAATTATATGTGTTATTTTAAGATCAAGAGTAAAAAAAAATTAAGTACAAGAAATTTGGGCAAACTTGAACTTCAATCTTAATTAACTAAACAGTTTTACTTGGGGAGCAAGAGGCTAGTTTTTCTTTTCTGTAACAATGTTTCTTGGAATACCCATTCCAGAAGTATTCTCTTCAATACAATGAGAGCAAAGTGAAAAGTTTAACTAAGCAAACAACTCATTTTAAATATAATTTTTAACAGTCACCTCTCCTACCTAAATTTTTTTTCATCTTTTGTAGTATGGAAATTTAAGTCCCCCAGGCAAGTGGTTAAATGAGTTAACTCGAACAGCAGGACAGCAAGGAAAGGCAAAAGAGGGACTGACCACTGAGAGACTTTCATAAACAAGATGACACCATGAAAATAATTCATGTGTCATTCTAGACCTTACAGAGCCCTCTTTCAATAGGCTGCAAGCTAGATGTTGACACTCTAGTGAGATCGTCTTCCTCATATCTGTCTTTGATTAGCAGTGTTAAGGATAGCCTGTACTTGGGCTCTCACTGTCTTTCCTACTGGAAGAGGTAACTGGGCAGACCTCACTGTAAATTAATTCAGCAGAAAAAAGTGCTCAATGTATGCTGTAGGTGAATTTGATCTATATAGAGTAGCTCCTGCCAATGCCTCAACTTTGTGACTTAGTGGTAGAAGTCATTTTGATACAAGGTCTTTAATAACATTGCTGTTCTTTCTACAGTATTTGATAATATGATTAATACATTCTACAGATGATCTGTCACCCTGAGAGGCTGCTAAATGAATCAAGCTCATTAAGTGCTCCTTCTTTATTAATAGCATGAGTCACACTGCTGTGATGTACACAAGTTATTAGTAGAGGTGGCTTCTGCTTTGTGTTGCAACACATCTTAAAAATAAGCCAATTCTGAGAGGGACATGAATCATCATTACTGCAGCCTGCCACATGACCCAGGGCCATATGAATCCAGGCCTTGTAAGTCGCATACAAAGTAGCTCACAAGACAAAATCATCCAGTTTGCTTTCTGGAAAATGCATTAAACCAGCACCAAACAAGAACAATATAAAATAAAGGCAAATCATTAACCCATACCCCTCAAAAGTAGATTTTTAAAAATACTTCCCCAAATATTGGTAATTTGAATCTATAAAGTGTGATTATAATAATCTTTTTGTTGCCAAGTACTAAATAAAAAATGGACTGGGGGAAGGAATAGTATCATCATAGAGCATACAGAACCATTAAGGAATCTAACAATAATATTCTTTTATGATAAAAGCTCTCAAGCTCTCAGTATGTTAGAAATGGAAGAAAAGTTCCCCAAGTTGATAAAATAATACCCTCAAGAAAATGACAGTTGAAGTCTAGAAGGCCAGCATATAGTTGCTTCCACTAGAAGTGAGACCCATGAGAAAAGAATGTCAGGAAGGAACAAACCATGGACCCACCACTGTCGCCTAAGTTGCCTCTATACCTCTCAGTAATCCCCGTTGGGAGAGTGAGTTTGAAAGACATATCACCAGCACTGTAAGTATTTTTATCACCTTCCACTCAGGTGGGGTATCTGAAAAATCAAGGTGCCACCCGGTGTTTTAATACAACTTCAAAATGCCTAGCTAACTTGAGGCTAAAAAGGGACCTTCCCCGCTATTGATGCGTCTGAAGGAAGTGTGTGGGTTTAGCAGGAAAGGGTGACTCTTCCAGAGTAAAACTCCATGAATAACAAATCATGGAGTTAAAACTAACTTCATGTACAACAGAGGTTAGTGTAAGGATTAGATAATGACAGCAGAATGGTCTCTTAGATTTCTTGTCCTAAAAAAAAGGGAATAGAAGAAAAAGAGAAGTTCCTACTGATGGCCACCAGGTCTCTCATCACATGGCTAGAGAAGAACCAGAAAAGGCAGTCCATACCCAAGAAGTTGAAACATGAGTCTCCGTAGACCAGAAAGGTGGCTTGGGTTCCATCCTGGGAAGGGAGTGTATATCACTATCAGCCTTCCTTAACCACTGGCTGCCCAAGAGGTGGAAAGTGGACGTTGTTAGGAATGAGATGGTTTGGGCAGGCTGAAGACAGTCAGCCTCTTGGGTATACTCCTGACTCCTTTAAACGCAAGAGAAGGTGGATATTTTTTAAAGATTTTTTTTCTTTTTTTCTTTTTTTATTAGACATTTTCTTAATTTACATTTCAAATGCTATCCTGAATGTTCCCTCTACCTTCCCCCCACCCTGCTCCCCTACCCACCCACTCCCACTTCTTGGCCCTGGTGGTCCCCTGTATTGGGGCATATAAAGTTTGCAATACCAAGGGGCCTCTCTTCCCAATGATGGCCGACTAAGCCATCTACTGCTATATATGCAGCTAGAGACACGAGCTCTGGGGTTCTGGTTAGTTCATATTGTTTTTCCTCTTATAGGGTTGCAGTCCCCTTCAGCTCCTGGGGTACTTTCTCTAGCTTCTCCACTGGGGGCCCTGTGTTCCATCATATATAGATGACTGTGAGCATCGATTTCTGTATTTGCCAGGCACTGGCATAGCCTCATATGAGACAGTTATATCAGTGTCCCTTCAGCAAACTCTTGCTGTCCTATGCAATAGTGTCTGTGTTTGAGAATCACAGAAGGAACAAAGAAATTTTTAATTAGATATTTTCTTCATTTACATTTCAAATGCTATCCCAAAAGTCCCTAATACCCTCCTCCACCCTGCTCTCCAACCCACCCACTCCCACTTCCTGGCCCTGGTATTCCCCTGTATTGGGGCATATAATCTTTGGAAGACCAAGGAACTCTCCTCCCAGTGATGGCCGATCTCAGGGACTACTGGTTAGTTCATATTGCTGTTCCACCTATAGGGTTGCAGACCCCTTCAGCTCCTTGGGTACTTTCTCTAGCTCCTCCATTGGAGGCCATGTGTTCCATTTAATAGATGACTCTGAACATCCACAGAGACGGTGGAGATTTTTAAGAGGCTCAGTTGGTAACACTGTTCTGAGTTCCCCCAGGAGGTACTATAAGCCATTGAAGACAAAAGGAAACTGGCCTATCAGCAGGCTTCTCTCCTTTTGGGGATGCCATGGCATGTGCTATGAGAAAGAGTTATCTTCCAAATTTATGCCAGACTAAATTCTAGATGGAATTAATTGGGAATTAGTTTCTATTTTCATATAAATTTTTAAATTTACATTTAAATGATATATAAAAACATTTATAAGGTGACATGATATTTTGCTACTCATGTGCATTGGATAATGTTCAAGTCAAAGTAAACATATTTGCTCAAATATCTATCATTTCTTTATGATGAAAGCATTATCATCCTTCCTCCCAGCTATTTGAAATATATGCTACTTCATTGTTATATAGAAGTCATCCTATGGTACGGTAATTCAGCAAAACTCATCCCACTGTGTAACACAGTACCCACTGATTGAGATACCCCATTCCTTTCCCACCATTGGCTCTTAGCTTCACCAATCATCTTCCAGTTTCTACCTAAGCAGACCTATGGTGTGCTTTTGCCTACATCTGGACTTATTTCATAGTACATAGCTGAGTCCTGATGTTTAAAATCACTTGCAGACTTTCAGAAGATCCCAGTCAGTCATACTTTGCTGTAGTCCTCAAGGGGCCTTAGAACAATTGGAAAGGTAAGAACCTTGTGGCCCCAGTAGGAGCTCCACCCTCGCAGATTCCCTCACTATTATTTTAGGAGATCTTAAAGCTCAGCTATGCTGGGTGATAGACAAGATTGGGGGTGGGTTTCTAAGTGTCCAGGAAGATAAAGAGGGCCCATGTGCATCTAACTGATATTCTGACACTTCCATGTGCAGGATGACAATGTGACTATGTCCAAACTCTCATGGGACTCAAGTGAGATAAAACTACAATGAAGTGAGATAGAGAAAAAGAGGACAAAAATAATTACAGAAATATGCTTCCCATCACAAGGATATATGGAAGAGATTATATGGGAGTAGGAATGGACTCAATTTGATATATTGTCAAATTTCAGACTACTGAAAACCAAAAAATGCTCAAATAGCCACAGTAGTACACAAGGATTAAGGAGATGATAAGAAAAACTTAGATAAAATGAACAAATTCAGATATTTCCTGCAACCTAGGGACTGTCCTTATTAGCCACATATAAATGCTGGAAAACAAAAGAGATAGATTTTAAATATTCTTACATTATACACAAAAACAATAACTACATTAGGTAACAGGTGTCTGACTTATTTAATTTAGTCATTCCAAAGTTAGAAACATATGATGCTACTTTCCATCAATATAAAAGATGGTTTTGTTCATTCATTTTAAAAGATAGATTAATCAGAATAGATGTTAAAATTTATTTTAAAACAGTGGAAGAATCCTTACACTGTAATATTTATAAGAATAAACATGATATCCATACATGATTCTGGTTTTGTTTACATATGTGTGTGCTGATTAGATTTCAAAGCTACATACATAATGTATTGTCACTTTTTAAGATTTTTTTGATATTATAATATAGTTATATTATTCTCTCCTTTTTACTTTCCCCAAGGCACCTTATTTACACCACTTGATTTTTTTTTCAAATTCGTAGCTTCTTTTTGTTAAGTGGTTATTACATAAATATATAAATATGACCTGCTCAGTGTTTCAATCAGTGGCCATGTTGAGAGAGATGCCATTTTATAAAAGTAAGCAAAACTAAATTGATTCTACTATAAAAGAGCATTACAGAGAATCTATTTTAAATAAACAGAAGGGGAAGTCAATTTAAGGGGAATGAGAAAGTTGTGAGGGACTGAAGGAGAGAGGGCAGTGGGAGGGAGGGAGGAAGTGAGACAAGGAAGAAAGGAATGAGGCAAAGAAAGAAGGATTTGGGGATGAGGTGGGGATATAGAAAAGGAGGGGAGAGGCAGAGAAAGAAGGATGGTGTAAAGCAAGGAAAGAAGGAAGCAGGGGCAAGTCATGGGAAAGAGGGAGGGGTGAGGCAGCAAAGGAGGAGAGGTGTGAACAGAATTGCTGAAAGGATTCAGGGTTGTTTGCTCAGAGTTCATCCCTCCCTTACAAACAGTGGCTTTAGCTGCTGCATCTCCCACAGACTGAAGGTTACAGTGACCCCATACACACTGGCTATCATATTTGCTGTGCCAACTAAATGGGTTTGAGAATTTCGAAAATATGATTATAACAGAAAACCCTCAGAGCTGTGCAAGCAGTTTTTTTCCAGAGACATAGCCAAGTCTCCTCCTCTGAATTAGGTTTAACTGGAAACTACACAGCCTTAAATGCGTAACTAGGAAGGACCATCAACCTTCCACAGCTTAAAAGTCCCAAAGAAAGTGGAAACAGGTCTGTTGGTTGCTCCTTTGGTTGTTGTGTTGTTCTGTTTTTTATTCTTTGGATTTTTGTTGTTGTTGTTGTCGCTGTTGTTGTTGTTATTGCTATTATTACTTTAGTTGAGTACCTTCTGTGAGCTCAGATTTTTTTCCAAGGAAAATTAGATTAAGACAATAATCCGGTCGGTTTATGAGACCATTGGGATTGGCAGAGCCCATTGATAGGTAAAATCACTCACTAATTAAACAAATGATGCTCCCTTGTTCATCATGATTTCCCTGAGGTTTCCCAAAGATGCTGCCTGCAGACCTATTAACAGTGTGCAGAAGGACCTCGGGGGCTCAGGGTTGCAGCTGTCTGAGTCAGACTAAAACATACTTTATGGCTAATATGACTTGTGGATAAAAAATTAGTGTGTTCCTCAGGATATCATGCATGGTCTAATTTTAGACTTAACTTTAAGATATGGTCCCACAACATTAATAGAAATCACTTGCTCTCTGTATTTTATCCACTTGGAATCTCTCGTAGAAATTACAATGTCTCCAAGTTTTAGGAAAATTCTACCAATAGTGATTTTCTTCTGAATTCAGACTTATACAATTTTTATACAAATATAGAATTATATGTTGTTGGACATATTTTACAACATGTTCACCTCGTGTACCTGCTTTGCTTTCTTAGAATTAATCAAAATATTTTTGTGTTTTATTTTTAGTTAATACATGGAATTATACATATTGATAGAATAGGATCTGATATTTCTATATATTTGTAATGATTAATGTAATCAAAATTTTATTCATGTTCTTCTTTCTAGTTGATTTTAAATAAATGTACATGTTTCTGGGATATATTACATGAATATATATATATATATATATATATACACACACATATATGACCACTGTGATTATCATCTATCACCTGAAATACTGAGAGTCTTTGTGTTATGTGCATAGGGTTTATTTTGGCAGATTCTTTTGATAGTAGAATAATACATAGCTTAGCAATGACACTAGAATAAATTCTTATTTTCATTACAAAAGATTTCTGCAGCTCAGCTTGAACCAGACCTTGTAAGCTAAGAGTTAGCCTGTTGGGCTTTCCTCAATCCTGCTATGAAAGCTTCAAGTTATCTGATTTCTCACATTAACAAATCAAAGAGAACCACAGATAATCTGAGAACACAGGCTGAAGCCATCATACTGCATCTTGTAGACTGGCCATCTGTCCCAGTATCTCTACTCCTAAAGGGCTTCCTGGGATGTGGAATTGTCAGTGTGAAAAAGAGCAGAGTCTCTGTATCATGTGGTCAAAGGAAAATATGGGGTAGGCCTGTGGACCAAAATATCCATGGAGAAATTCTGTATTAAAATAAGGAATATGCCTACTTTCCAGTCATTCATCTTGTCTCAGTAACTGCAACTACTATGGATTACAGATCATCTGCATTGCATAAGAAGTATAGGTGGGGAAAGGTGCACAGCAGATGCTGACAAGGATGTGGAGAAAAAGGAACACTCCTCCATTACTGGTGGGATTGCAAGCTGGTACAACCACTCTAGAAATCAGTTTGGTGGTTCCTCAGAAAATTAGACAGCACTACTGGAAGATCCAGCAATACCACTCCTGGGCATATACCCAGAATATGTTCCAACTGGTTATAAGGACACATGTTACACTATGTTCATAGAAGCCTTATTTATAATAGCCAGAAGCTGGAAAGAACCCAGATGTCCCTCAACAGAGGAATGGATACCAAAAAAATGTGGTGCATTTACACAATGGAGTACTACTCAGCTATTAAAACAATGAAATTATGAAATTCTTAGGCAAATGGATGAATCTGGAGGATATCATCTTGAGTGAGGTAACCCAATCACAAAAGAAGTCACTTAATATGTACTCACTGATAAGTGGATATTAGCCCAGAAACCTAGAATACCCAAGATACAATTTCCAAAACACAAGAAAATCAAGAAAGACCAATGCGTGGATACTTTATTCCTCCCTAGAATAGGGATTAAAATCCTGAATGAGGTAACCCAATCACAAGAAGACACACATAATATGCACTCACTGATACAATTTGCAAAACACATGAAACTCAAGAAGAAGGTAGACTGAAGTGTGGATACTTCATTCCTTCTTAGAATGGGTAACCCAATCACAAAAGGACACACATGATATGCACTCACTGATACAATTTGCAAAACACATGAAACTCAAGAAGAAGGAAGACTGAAGTGTGGATACTTTGTTCCTTCTTAGAATGGGGAACAAAATACCCATAGAAGGAGTTACAGAGACAAAGTTCAGAGCAGAGTCTAAAGTAATGACCATCCAGAGACTGCCCCACTTTGGGTTCCATCCCATATACAACTACCAAACCCAGAAACTAGGCAGTTGCCAACAAGATTTTGCTGACAGGACCCTGATATACCTGTCTCTTGTGAGGCTACGCCAGTGCCTGGCAAATACAGAAGTGGCTGCTCACCGTCATCTATTGGATGGACCACGGGGTCCCCAATGAAGGACCTAGAGAAAGTACCCAATGAGCTGAAGGGGTCTGCAGCCCTATAGGAGAAACAACAATATGAACTAACCAGTACCCCCAGAGCTTGTGTCTCTAGCTGCATATGTAGCATAAGATGTCTCAGTCGGCCATCAATGGGAGGAGAGGCCCTTGGTCTTACAAAGACTATATGCCCCAGTATAGAGGAATGCCAGGCCCATGAAGCAGGAGTGGGTGGGTTGGGGAGCAGGGAGAGGGGGGAGGGTGTGGGGGTTTACAGAGAGGAAACAGGAAAGGGGATAGCATTTGAAGTGTAAATGAAGAAAATAAATAATAAAAACAATGTATAGGTGGGGTAGTTTCCCTACAAGCATGAATGGACTCCTTCCTATCCCAGCTTCACCAATAGCTCAACAAGGATAGGTTGCCCTCCTTTGAACTTCAGTATTCTGATTTATAAAATGAATGTAGAGTAGAACTGATGTTTAGGTTTTTAATTTCCTATTCAATTTAATTTTTTAAGGGTTTTTTAAAAAATATTTTCACTGTAGTAACATCATTTCTACCCATCGGTCCTGTCCCAACAGCTCCTTCTGTGCCATCCTATCCCTCAAAAATTCTTGACCTCTTATACTTTATTATTGTTACCAACAAAGACACATGTGATCGATGCATGCGTGTTTAATTGCCCACTTGAGATTTGACAACCTATTAGGGATATCAGGATATCATCTGTGGGGAAGACTGATCCTTCTCCCTCTCCCTCTCCCTCTCCCTCTCCCTCTCCCTCTCCCTCTCCCTCTCCCCCTCCCCCTCTCCCACCATTAATTGTCTGAACATTTTTACCTAGGGATTTTTTACCCTGTGAGATTTACCTCACCAGTGTTGGCATATCAACTAATATCATTAAGCTGCTCTTGTTTGGACAACTGCAGTTTGGAGATTTTGTGGATATAGCTGTTTCTGTCATATATGGAAAATGTTATCCTAAATCAAACATCTGCTCTTCTGGCTCTTATACTCTTTACACCCCCTCTTCTACTATCTTCCCCGAGCCTTAGGTGCAGAGGCTACATGTGAATGTATTAATTGGAGTTAGGCAACCACATCCGCTGTTTTCTGCATTTTAGCAAGCAGTGGGTCTCTGTAACTCTCCCTTTTAATTTCCTTTTTCATCACATTAAGGAAATTTTACATATTTGTGGGAAGTACTTCACAATAAATTTATAAATGAATAAATAAATGAGTCATGAGCGAATGAAAGCGTTCTCCAAATTCAACTTTGAAATCTAGCTTTCTTGATTCAGTCTCCAAACTATTAAAGTACGAGTAAGTGTAAGAAAATCAATGCTTCTTGGACTACATAAAATAAACGTGGAGAAATCCTTTCTGGTCTCAGTGACTCCCAGTAAAAAATTGGCTTCTTGGAAGATGTGCAAGCACCACAAGCTCTGGGCAGCAGGGCAGCTGCCTGCACATCCCTACATTTCTCCAGACAGTGGATATTAGATATATTTATGAGCTTTCAAAGCAGAACAGGCTTTAATGCAATTTTGCTCATCTAATTGAGAAAGAAATATGGCAATTGCTTGCCAGGCATGTCTGCGTAAGCCTCCCCTGGATCCATGGCATTTGTATCAATACAGGAAGCCATAGAGGTAAATTGATTTATAGACTTGTGAACAATAAATCAATTTCCATGGAAAAGCCCTAGTACCAAATATCCATTAGCTTCTTCTTCCACTATTTTACTTGTTCATGCTTAGAGCATGGCACAAAAAACAGACACTTGTGAATGAGTCACTCTGAAAATCGTTTGAGAAAGTTTGTTCTAATGGTGGAACCTTCAGTTGACATCTTCAACCACACCACAAGCCACTGGATTCCTGTTTCTTTTGTGTTTTCAGAGACTTGGGGGGGGGGCGGAGAAGGAATGTGTGTGTACATTTTTAACCATTCTTATGTCTTCAAAGAGTATATGAAAAAAAAATGTGGTTTAAAAGAACCTATACTGACACTCTTTAAAATAAACAAATACCCTTCCTGTTACAACTTTGAGGGTTGCATCAGTGAACCGATGATACCATTAGATATCTGAAGAGTTCACCAGTAGGGCTACTTACTGTCTATGGGTTTGGTTCATATTGAAAGTGGTAGCGAAACTCAGTCAAGCTCATGGTGCTCTTTGTAAATGAGGAGTAAAAGAAGCACCGAGTACAGCTCCATGAAGCACCGTCGCCAAGCAACAGTCAAAGTGGAAAAGATGGGGAGAAAAACCATCATCTTTTTTTCCATTAACTAATTTATCTACTTCACATCCCGATCATAGCCCCATCCCCTCCTCACAGTCACCCCTCACATTGTCCCTCCCCCAACCCCTTCCCCTTCTCTTCTGAAAACCCTCATCTTTCCCCTGTACCTTCTCTAGTCTTTTGATGCCACCTATATCATTGTCCAAACCCAACTAGAACATGAAAGTTAAAGATTAACTCATCCATGATTGGTTCCTAGAAGGCTGTTGACAAAGAAACCAGCCAACCTCTCCCAAAGCTTCTGGAACCAGTATACAGCCAATTCTTAAGCCCTTCTGCCCTGGGTGATCACAAGGCCCAAGACTACTGCTTTATTTAAACACAAAACCACTCAACTGAGGAATAGGCCAAAAATAACTGCCAGTCGTGTAACCCTTGTTACAACAGAAAACATATCGGAGTCACACAACTTAAAATTTTAGGAGTACAGGTATTACAACAGCATTCAGACCTATAAAATGTCTGCACATTGCACTGAACTGAATGGGACAGACAGAGAAGATAGATGGCTTTGTAGGTAAGGCAGGCTGCAGAGATGGCTCAGTGGCTTAAGACACTTGCCACCAAAGTCTACCAACAATCTGAGTTTGATTTTTCAGGACTACAAGGTGGAACAAGAAAATTAATTTTTACCAGTTGTTCTCAGATCTCCACACATGATCCGTAGTACATGTGCTGCCTTACCCCACCCCATACACACTAAAGAAAGGGTCTAGTATAATGAATAGAATAAAATGGTTTCCTGCTGATTTCAAATCTCAGCGTAGCTCCCCAGGGAGGACAGGGATTACTGTTATCAGTTGTTTAATTTCTTTGCCTTCAGCAAAAACGGAAGCAGATGCCAGCCTTCCCAAAGAACATGATGGAACACCATATATACTTGACCTTTAAGGAAATATGGTGCCAGACACTGTTCTAGGCCTTCAGGTATTTTCATTTCTGTTTGGGGAGAAAGTTTTTGTTTAAGATGCATAATCCTAACCCCTCCCCCCATCATCCATTAGAAACTGAGCCTCTGAGATCCTGGCTGACATGTAGAAAGACAAAGTGAGCCTCCACCATGCCTGCTTCATCCAGGTTAGCAGCAATCAATTGATCATGGACAAACACCTTTGAGCCCAGCTCACATTCATCTCGGGCTCACAATGCTGTGTCCTTTGTTGGCGCTGCTTAGCCAGCTGAGACACAAGGCCACTGGCAAATTGATTTTTATCCATATATTCTAAGGATTGAGAATTTTGTATTTCCTGATATCTCTATACTTAATCCCTAGCAAAGTTCTAGCATGTTAAGGTTATCAATTATTATCACTAGCTGTACTAGATGCAACTTACAAATTTTCTGTGCCCACATGGCGTTTTTAATGTCTCATTTAATTTTTCAACAAACTTATTTGAAATTCTTAGTATTTAAAAAAAATAGTTAGCCATCATTGGGAGGAGAGGCCCCTTGGTCATACAGACTTTATATGCCCCAGTACAGGGGAACTCCAGGGCCAAGATGTGGGAGGGGGTGGGTAGGGGAGCAGGGTGGAGATGGGGGAGGGTATGGGGAAATTTCTGGATAACACTTGAAATGTAAATGAAGAAAATATCTAATAAAGAGGAAATAATTTTAAAAAATAGAGTATTATTGTTATATCTTAAATTTCCCATGAAAGGCATGCATTGAAGTCTTAAGACCCAGATGATGTTACAGATAGTAGAAAATTCATGAAAGTGTTGAAGAAACTAGGTCACTGAGGCCATGCTCCTGAAGCATATATTGGGATCCAACCTACTCTTTTGAAATTCCTTTCCATGGTGAGGTAGACAACTTTTCTTTACCACCTCTTCCCCACCATGATGATCTGCCTCACCGTTCACCCAGAGTGAAGAGACTAAGTGGACTGACAAGTCAGAAACCGAATCAAAGTAAAACTTCTTTGTGTAAGTTGATCTGTCTGTCTCAGGTATTTTCCTACAAGGATAGATAGAAGTCTAACACAAGAAGCATAGTGTACAACTTAACTACATTTTCATATCTAATAAGTAGCACGTTTGCATATCAAGTAAGTGGCACAGCCTATGTCTAAATGCAATTGTTAAAGTCTACTCTAGTACACAAACTGTAGGTCCAAGACTTGAAGTCAAATGTCATTAGTCTTGTATTTCTGGAAGCCATCAGATGGCGTCTACAGTTTGAATTCTTAAGCTAACAAAACTCTGAGTTCATAAGATATTAAACCTGAGAAAAGAACTGTAAGACACTTGTTTGGGACAAAAAAAAATGTCTTTGTTTCTTTATATTAGACCCTAGAGTCTGAAATCCAGTGACTATGCTGTTAAGATGAGCTATTCGTTTCTGAAGCACACAGACTGAAATAGTCAGGAAACTTGTCAGGAGACTGTGGCTGGTGAGGTCTACCTCTGTGTACCAGAGAAAAGAAACTTGAACCCGTCAACCTACTGTTTATCCTGTTTCCATCCAAACAAATTTTGTGAATTCTCCACTCCATTAACTCAAAGTAGGATTCATATTTCTCTTCCTTTTTATTTGTTTCAGGATAAGAATACAAAAAGATCAGAATTCATATGTGGGTCCTAGACCTTGGTCCAGACTGCAAATCTCTCTGAGTATCTGCTTTCATGTTTAAAAAAATAAATGCCTATTTGTTCTATTTTGCCTCAAAATTGTCATGATGATAACTTTGAAAAATCTAAAACACACACACACACACACACACACACACACTATACATCCTCAATCAAATAGTACATATACTTTCCCGTTTCCCTGTACCTAGATGAATGTTGTCAAACAACCATAAAAATGAAAGGCTCTTGACATCTCAAAAATCAATAATGCTACATAAAATGAACAATATTAATATTAACTATCTCTTCATGATAACTAAACTATTATGTTGTATGTTTCCACATATATTTTTATGTAGCTGCCCCAATATAGAATGATTTCAAAGAGTGGCTGTGTATAAATCAGATGTACTATCTCATTGGATCAGTACATTTCTTCATGCCTTAAAGAGATTTCATCATTTATCAAATTTGAGTTTAGTAGCCTGAATTGTATTAATATGTGTAAATATCTGCAGTTACTTAGAAGACTTGCTCAGAATTCAAAAAGCATGGGAAACTCTGTTTTTAACATCATTGACTGTATGGTTTTCCCAAGTTCATGTCCATTAGGGGATTGCTGCTTGAGTATCAATCAGGGATGTGTTTCAATAAAGAAAGGGCTATGGTTTCAGCCCCAGCAAAGAGCAAATCAACTTTAATACATTAGATTTTTCTGCACCTGTGTTTCCCTCTCTGAAGAAAGAAAAGAAGTGAATAGATAGGCTCTCATCATCCAGCTCCAAAATCCTTAGTATCCAGGATTGGTCCAGCATTTGACTATATTTGAGGAAGAAAGGAACAATAGAGGTAAGTAGAGCAGTAGAATCTGGATGCTAGATGAGTCGGCTCATCATTTGCAGGGTGTTTCCACAAACACAAGGCATTCTTGGCAGATGATACAGTTGGATGTGCTCTGTCCACATTTTGGACTTCTTTGTGTCTATAGCAGCTTTTCTTTTCTCTGCCCCATTGGCTCAGCTGCAGCCTGTGAAGCTGCAGCCAGCCCTCTGAGCAGATGCTTCTGAGGCAAAGCATAGGCAGACAGGATGATGGAAATCCTGGATCCCCCAGGACCATTACAGGGACACAGAGAGGCTCAACTGAGCAGCATGTGGTAAAGTACTACTACAAGCATATGAGAGAGAGAGAGAGAGAGAGAGAGAGAGAGATTGCTATTTACCCTCTTGCTACCAATGTTATGGGGAATTTCCCTTGAAGGATTTTCTTAATTTTGGTGAAAATAGTAACTCATGTACTCTCTATTTCATTCCTAAAAAGATATTTCTTGAGTATTATTTTAAGCAAAATAACCTATGCAGTGTAAAAAAAAACACATAATCTAATCATATGTAGTAGAATCTTAAGGAGTCATCCATATAGAATAATTAAGGTTACCAAAGGTAGGGAAAGGGTTGAAGAAAGATTGGACAACAAGAATAGAGCCACAGTTGGGAACTTGTGCTACTGTTCTATTGTACAGTATGGTGAAGGTGCTACAAAGTAGTCAAGAGAGAATTTTTAATGCTCTAATTAGAAAGATAGATAACTGTGAAGTGATACACTAATTGCTCTGATTTAATCCTTCCTTAATGTGCACATCCAGCAAATCATTCAAATATAACCAATCACTTTGATCAATTACTATATGTCATCAGGATAGTTTTTAAAAAATTAAAACCCAATACCTTCTGGGTTTAGATGTTACCAATGGGAAACACTGGGTCCCCAAGAAGAATAAGAGCAGAGAATAAAACAAAACAAGAATTCTCCAGAGCTTGCTGGAGGACTAAGGTAGTGGGCTGCCTGCCTCTGCTAGGTTTTGCTATGTTGTATGCTTTATTGAAACCACAAACAGGGATTGAATTATCCAACAAAACCAAAAAGCATTTGAGGCTCCCTGAGTAATAGCAGAATGGAAAATTAGCATTAAGTCACAGCTCCTCCTCGGATTGAGAATGTCTATTGCAAAGGAAGGATGTCAAGGAATCCAGGGATTTCAACCTGAACAAAGAACCAACAACTGTGGAAATGGCATGATGATGTTTGCTTTACATTATTTTTTAAAAATTAACATTAGTGTCAGTAAAGAAGTGATTAAGTTGATCCTGGCTTATGAGTTGGAGACCACTAGAGTACTGGTGTAGATTCTGATGCAAATGAAGGGAAAAGGTGATTCCCAAATCAGTGCCTTTCAGCAAGCAAGTAGATCAGAAAATTTTACCAAAAAGGAATTCAGGAGAAGGAAGCATGTTTGGGAAGGAAAGAAGGACTGAAAATGGATGCCAGCCTTTCAGATTACTGGCATTACTAAACAGCCAGAACTTAGCAAACACTCAGTAGGCTGAGTGTGAAAGGGAAACTAGGTTTGGTCTTCTTACAGAAGTGGATGCTCACAGTCATTTATATGATGGAACACAGGGCCCCCAAAGGAGAAGGTAGAGAAAGTACCCCAGGAGCTGAAGGGGCCTGCAACCTATAAAAGGAACAACAATATGAACTAACCAGAACCCCCAGAGCTCGTGTCTCTAGCTGCATATGTAGTATAAGATGGCCTAGGCGGCCATCATCGGGAAAAGAAGCCCCTTGGTATTGCAAACTTTATATGCCCCAATACAGGGGACCGCCTGGGCCAAGAAGTGGGAGTGGGTGGGTAGGGGAGAAAGGCGGGGGGAGGATATAGGAAACTTTTGGGATAGCATTTGAAATGTAAAATAAGAAAATATCTAATAAAATAAACTTTAAAAAAAAAATGAAAGGGAAACTATCAGAAAAAGCTATCTAGTTTGAAGTTACCGAATTAGAACTAAAGCTTTTGAGAGTCACTGGCATAGGTGAGAGAGGAAATGTAGAATGGGAAATGGATTCAAGAACTGTCCGTATCTGAAGGCTGAGAATGAATTGCCAAAGATGTTGGAGAAAATGAAAGACATCCTGTTGGGGAATCCAAGGCTCAGTGGCTTTAAGGAAAAAACATGAAGAGATTAGTGGCAAGAAAGAGTGGGACACCAACACCACCATCAACTTTTCAAGAAATAAATCTTTTTTGGAAGCAACTTGTAGTTTTTTCAGAAGAAAGTGAATTAAATTCTTGTTCTTGTTTATGAATTTGAACCATTTGGATTTTCAAAAACAGCTAATAAATTTTATACATATAAAGGAGCAAAATATTACACAGTCATAAAAATTCAAGGCTTTTATGAAATTGTGTCTAGTGCTCCAGGCTACTAACCCCAGATGCTCAAGGGACAGAGAAAGGAGGAGCTAAAGTTCAAGGCCTTCCTGACTGACTACAGGGTGGATTCAAGGAAAATATGCGCAACAGAGTGGAACCCTATCACTAAAAAGAAAGAAAAGTAAAGTGGGGCTGTGGAAAAGTGGGGGATGGGGCTCAGTGTAGGTTACTAGTCATGTCTAGGGACCTGGGTTTAATTCTTCAGTACATGGGTACACTCACACACATGGACCACGTGCACACATATGTATAAGCCACTGATATTTTAAGGTACTCAATTATTTTTTGCCTATAATTGGAAGAATGAAATTTGAGTTTTCTATATAGTATAATCTCTTAAAGTGCTGTAATAATATTTGGGCCCTATTGAGTAGTTTTTGTGGGTTTCTTTGTCTCGTTTTGTTTTGTGTCTTTTGTCAAATAGGTCTACTAACAGAATACACTTTTAAAAGTTGGTAATAAGGTTTAAGTTAATTTGGGTTCAAAGTTTATATTCCTTAAAATTATCATATCATTAATCTTAAGTGCATATCTTCAAATTTCTTCTTTTTCAGTTCTACTCATTTTATTATTTATTATTATTTTTTGAAGTTTTCTTTTTTTTAATTAGATATTTTCTTTATTTACATTTCAAATGCTATCCCGAAAGTTCCCTATACCCTCCCCCCGCCCTGTTCCCCCAACCATTTTTTGATGTTTATTCTTCTCTTATACATTATATCCTGACTGTAATTTCTCCTCTAGTCCTTTTAGTCCCTTCTCCCACCTCTCCTCTCCCCCACCTATCAAATCTTCTTCTGTTTCCCTTAAAAAAAAAAAAAAAGCAGAACTCCAAGGGCCCAGTCAAAGCAGGCATACACCCTCATATCATAGCTGAATGTGGCAACTCAGTAGGAGAAAAACGGTACCAAGTACGGGTAAAGAGTCAAGAGACAACTTCCACTCCCACTGTTGGGAGTTCTACAAGAACACCAACCTACACAACCATAAAGTATATACAGAGAACCTAGCACAGACCTATGAAGTGTATATGTTTGATGATTCATTGTCTACTAGTCATTATAAGCTCTGCTTCGCTGATTTTGTGGCCCATGTTCTGGACTCCTCTAGTTCTTATAATCCTTCCTTCCTGCTTTCTTTGGGGTCTGCCCTAGTTGTACCTAATGTTTAGTTGTGGGTCTCTCCATCTGCTCCCATCTGTTGCTATATGAAGAACCTCTGATCACAATTGGGCTTGGGAGAGAGTGCTTTCTGAGACAATTGGAACTGGGGAGCATTTAGAACCAATGCAGAAAGAACATTGGACATGCACATGATTGGAAAATGTGCCATTACTGTTACTTTCAAGGTATTAAAGGCAACTCATTAGCAAAGAGACTTGAATTCTCATTGAAAAGATATCATTCCATTGTCATGAATGAAACTGAAGACCTTAGTGGTCACAGTGAACAACTCAGCATCCAGCTGAGACTCCCAAAAGGCTGCCATTCCAGCCCCAGAGTAAGGGATGCTCTAAACTAGATCTATCTAAGATGGCCTAAAAGGGTTATGAATAAAATTGCCTTGTAAATGAATAATACAATCTTAACATTCTTCTAAGAAGTTAGCATAAGTTTGGTTTTCTGCAATATAACCTGCACATTTCTTAGAGTCATAGAACTGACTATAGATTGTTAAAGTTTAAAACAGCCAAGTTAGAGACTTTAAAGGAATAAAGCACAAAAAGATGACAGATGTGAATTCAGCATAGAAATTAACATTAAAGAAAGGAACATATGAACATACAGCATCTAGGTTGACATTTTTATGCAGTGAGTACAAGTTAAGGCAGAAGAAGAACTAATGAACCTTGAGATTCAGTAGCAGAAACTGAAACAGCTAAAGGCATCTGAAAAAAATAGAAGAGGAAAGAGTATTCTGAGGGTAGCACTTCCTTGATACCAAAGGCAGACAAACTCAATTTGAAGAAAACCCAGACATAGACCAATATCCTCTATATAGACATAAAATAAATAAATTGCTAACAAACATGACCAAGAGAATTAACTAGAGCGTGGAAAAGTGTTGCTACAAATGAAAATCAGTCAATATCATGTGACACATTACAGAATAAGTGAAAATATGTGTGACAATAGGAACTGAAAGAAAAAATCTTAAAAAAAAAACTCTTTATGAATAAATTCACTTACTGAATTAGAAATAGGAAGGTACTTCCTCTACCTGGTAAAAGACATTCATAACCATCCTACAGCTAATGCCATGTAATGAGAGAGGCTGGAGGCAGTTTCCCCTAGGCTGTGTGAAAAGATGCTAAAGACTGTTCCCCTGGGATAATGCACTTTTCCCAGTATCATTTAACAAGCCAACATACTAACATGGCTCTGAATAGTAAGAAAAATAGTAATATTATCCATACTTGTAATTTGCTTATGACTAGAATATCCTTTACAGCCTACAAAAAGAAACTACTAGAATTAAGAAATGAAATCAGCAAAATAGAAACACATATGGTCTACATGTAAGAATTGATTACACATTTTTGCATTTGGAAAGAAGAACCTGGAAAATATTAAAGAAGTATTATTTACTATAGCAGCAGAAGAAAAAATAGCTATGAATTATATTTAACTAACAGAGAGGACATTTACACACCCAAAATTCCAAAACCTTTTTTTACAGAAACTTAAAAATGCCTAAATAATGGTAAAGCATCTATTGGAAGGCAGTCTTGCTAAGATCCCAGCACTAGCCAGCTACAGAGTCAATTAAAATTCCAGTGACCACTTAAAGATACAAATTCCCAAACAATAGCAAATTAAATTCATAGGAAATGATAACCTTCAAATTCCTTGGAAATTATAAAGGCATCCAAACAGCCAAAATAGTCTTGAAGAAAGAGATTCAGGTGGAGGAGCCATAATTTATATTTAAAACTTGCTACAAAGGAATGGTATAGTCAGTGTGCTACTCTTGTAAAAAACATATGTGTAATCTTCAAAACTGTGATGAACTGTATTCCCCTAGAACTGAAAGCTAAAATGAAGCCTTAAGAAACTTAACTCTAAATTGCTTTTGGTCACAATATTTTCTCATAGCAAAAAATTAAAAATTAAAAATAATAAAAGTTATAATCTAAGATCTATGCATGAGAGAAAGCATGAGGTATTTGTCGTCTGAATCTGGGTTATTTGCTTAATAGTTTCTAGTATCATCCAGTTTCCTACACATGAATATATGTGTATATGAAACTGTATAATTTTAAATTGTACATTTTAATTTATGTGAGTGTCATTTCCATAAATATTTGAAGGATAAGTTAATTTCATGAAAAGTGTACCTTTACTTTACTAGGAACAAACTTCATTTAGAATTAACAAAATTATGGCTTAATTTTTTTAACAGCTTTCAACTTTTCAGCAGGTGTACACTATTAGTTACAACTTGATCTCTAGTTTTATCAGCCATAATCATTCAGTAAAATGACACGTACTGTCAAAGATTGTTCATATCATGTTTATTCACCACAGTTCATCTGCATATAGAATTCATAAAAATACAGAAGACTGACTGCTGAGTGAAGTGTACACTGTCCTTAAATATCAGGATAAAAGGTATATGTTGTTGGTGTCAAAAATGTTTATTATGAATTGTTAACTTTAAAAATTAAAGATTGTACTTCCTAAGAAAGATGCAGCTACTGTCTAGTTTGAAAGTATGTGTGTCTGAGTGTTTGTGTGTGCGTCTGTGTATGTATAAAAATCTAAAACTATACACAACACTGCTTTAGAAATTAACTCATAAGCCTTTATTGTTTATTAATTGGTGGTGTTGATATTTTAACCCAAAACACCTCATTTTATTTTGTTTTGACACTTGATCTTAGCTAGAAGTCCAGGAGTAATCTTCCAGTTTTTAAAATAATAATAAATCAAAGGGTAATTTTAAGCCCTGAGTGGTGTACTAACCTTTTTATGTCATCTGTGTACATGTAAAATCGAGTGTGTGGAAGCCTTGAGACGCAGTCCAGACTATTCTGTGTACATGCTGTTCTGGCAGTGGCAAAAGAAAAAGGTAATTAATCCAAAAATAATAGAAAACATCACAGAAGTAGTGTTGTTTCATCACCCTCTTCTGACAAACTACTGCATGTTTGGGTTGAATAAAGCCACGTGCTTTTGCCACACCCTATTTCCCAACAAACAGGGAAATATCAGAAAGAGCAGAGCTGTGGGGCAGCTGCACAGGAGCCCTGCACTGCCAGGTGCTCTCCCAGCAGTGAACACTGCATGCCTCTGAGGGCAGGCAGAGCAGGCAAAGCAACAGCAGAGGCTGGCTCCTAGCCAGCTCATAAGCAGATGGGTCAGGGCAGGGCTGTGCTGTCCAGGCTCCATTCCCATTTTTCATTCAGCTTGGAGAAGCAATAAAGACAGATGTATTCCGTGTTCCATTCATACTCCCCTCAGAAACATGTTCCATAATGCAGTTCATTCTTCTCAAATATGATGGTTTTCCACTATGTTCTTTTCTACTCTAAAGACATTTGAATTCTCATTGCCTGATGCAAGGTAGAGAGTTTAGGTCTATAGATAAAGCTGGACTCTGATTTCTCAGATTCCATTAACGCAGGTTTAACAGTGGGAGCTGCATATGCAGCCTGTAGAGAAACACAAGCAGAAAGGCAGTCCCCACAAATCATTGGCTTTAACATGCTTTTGCTCTCAGACTTCCCAGTATCACCCAGCATGGTATTGCAGACGCTGATGCTAGGGTAATGACCTGTGTTTGTTTCATAACTGCTTACAAAAAGAAACAAAGAAGGAAGGAAGGAAGGAAGGAAGGAAGGAAGGAAGGAAGGAAGGAAGGAAGGAAGGAAGGAAGAAAAGAAAGAAAGAAAGAAAGAAAGAAAGAAAGAAAGAAAGAAAGAAAGAAAGAAAGAAAGAAAGAAAGAAAGAGAAAGAAGAAAAGAAGAGAAGAGAAAAGAAAAGAAAAGGAAAGGAAAGAAAAAAGAAAATTTCTGCTTTCTACTACTGACAAAACCTAGTCTTTTCTCCTAAACTCCTCATCTCCTGCAAGGGTATGCCATCTTGTTTAAAAATACAATTTTTAAGAATTAAATATTCCTAATAATCCTAAATTTTAGATAGTCTTCATGAACAAACGTTCCTAGTTAAAAAAAAAAAAAAGAGCTGGGAAATAAGAAATGTGTTTACTAAAGAAATACATACATATGTGTGTACATATGCATAAACACATGCTGTGTATGTTATAACTTGCATTTTAGAACCTTGATAATATTGTATGACATCAACAGTAATAACTATAAATTTTAATTGTATATTTAAGAGCCATGACATAATGTTTGATACACATATGTATAGTGAGATAATTATTAGGCTAGGAAATCAATAGATTACATCATAATGTATTGCTTGGTTATCTTTCTAGAGCATAACGTACCTAGAATCTATTCTTCCCCACATTGCCACGTGCAATACTTACTTATATTAGTTCTTCTAACTACAATTTAGTTCCTTTCTGCTGATATCTCTCTATCCCCAACTCACTCCAAACTACATAAGCACTATCTTAACTCTGCTTCTGCATATTTTAAGTTTTTGTCATTTTGTATAACTGAGACCATGGACTACTTTCTTTCTGTGTCTGACCTATTTCGCTTAGCATAATATCCTACCAGTTAATCCATGCATTCCTCAAAAATGGGATCTCCGAAGAATATCAAGAATGGTTAGATAATGAAGTTATCTGTTGAATAATCAAAGCAAAACAAAAACAAACATCAAACCAAACAAAAAAAACCAAAAACCAATGGAGACTTCCAAATCAATTGTTTTAGGACTGAGTGTTGAACAATAATTATGATAAATTGGGTAGCTAATGGTCTTTACCCCCTTAACAATTCAGAAGGAAGATGTTAGGTTTCAAACCTGAGACAAATGACTGTGTATGCCTGCTTAGCATATCAAAGAGGACCTGGGTGCCAAGTTCTCCCTGTATCCTCAGTCCCTACCTATTTCTGGCCTCTCTTGGGTGAGAATATCCCATTCTCTACTCTAAATTTCTCTACCCCAGTCCCCGCTGCTCTTTCCTATATAATCAAACTATTTTGGTTACCTGGTCCTCTTCATCTACTTTCTTTTGGGCCTCCTGGTTGCTGCATCTCTCCCCTCTCCCTTCCCCTGCCATTTCTCCATCCATGGCTCAGGGTCATGTCCACTCTGAACTCTTTCAAATGTCTCTGGCTCTGGCTATACTCTCCCAATATCTACAGTAAATTTTCTCCTCCTTAGATGCAGTCGTGTTCTTTCCTTTCTATTTCTATTTTCCATTCAGAGATATTAAAGGAGACTATGGTTAGCTTATGACAATATTTAAAACACCAATTTTGTCAGGCACAGATCTCAAGAGCGAGAATAAACACTTATGCTTGATCTCTACAACAAAACTACAAAGAAAGCAGAATCATTATGCCAATTTCACAGATGATGAACTAATGACCTAGGAAGATTTATAGCCAGCTCAGTGTCAATCAGCTAACAAATGGCAACACGAGTATGTCACTCCAGCCTTTCCAACCTAAAGCAGACAGTATGTGAATCCTCAGCACAGGGAATGACGTTAACAAGAGTTATAATGTGGAGTGGGTGACAATGAATTGCGAATTGCGTGGGGAAAAACAAAGGAATTCCACAAGGAGGAACTAACTCTTTACTCCATCGAGACTTGAGTATTTCCCTATGCTTAAGAATGCAGGCATTAAATGCAGAGAAATCAAGAGAGAGAGAGAGAGAGAGAGAGAGAGAGAGAGAGAGAGAGAACGTGGACGCTGATGACAGAAGAAAAACATTTAAAGAAAGTAAAACTACTTCCTGAATTTGGACTGTTCCTTAAATGTCAAAGAGCCAAGAATAACATGCTTTCTAACCAGCTTGAATTTCATTAATTTTGTATGAATAGGAAGAATTTTGATATGTACATGAAGTGCTATTTGACTCCAAAGGGAAATACCATCTGACAGTTTCCCTTTCTTCATGAACTGCTGTTAAAAACCGTCCTAGTTGGTCTTAGGCAACTTGACACAAGCAAGAGTTATCTCAGAAGAGGAAACTCACTTGAGAAAATGCCTCCATCAGATTGCCTGTAGGCAAGAGTGTAGAGTATTTTCTTTTTTCTTTTCTTTTTTAGTTTTCTACTGTCATTAAAATATTTTCACTGAATAAACACTCTTTGGCTTACTAATTTTTGAGATTCAAGGGAAATTAAATTCTGCTGATTTTTTTTAAAAAGATGTTTTTATTTAATTAAAATACAGTTATACCACTCCTTCCCTTCCCTTCCTCCAATGCCTCTCAGCTTCCCTTTCTTGAACACCTACCTTAACACCTTAGGTTAATAACCTCTTTTCTTTATGATTATGTGACATATAAATAAGCCTATTTGTTGCTTCTGTGTGTATGATTTTAGAGCTAACTGTTCTCAGCTGGACAAGGAAGAAGGAGGCTCACTCCTGGAAAAGCCTACTTTCTTCTCTGAGCAGTCATTTGTTGCCTGTAGTTCTTTGTGGAGGGATGGGACTTGGTGAAATCTACCCGCTTCCCCAACACATTAACATATTTATTAATACTGCCATTATTCCAGTCTTTTTAATACAGCCATTTCTAGAAAACATTTCTTAATTAATGGTTTGTTGGAGGTAGTGAATCTCTGGACTGGAGGTCCTGGGTGTAGAAGAAATCAGGCTGAGCTTGTGATAAGGAGCAAGCCAGTAAACTTGCTGTGTTCCTCCATGGCTTCTCCTTTAGTCCCTCCCTCCAGGTTCCTGCCATGTCTGAGTGACTGCTACCTGGAAACAGAAGATAGAATAAAACCTTTCCTACTGAAATTGCTTGTGATGGTTTTTACCACATCAAATAGCAACTTGAAGACAGATGTTTTAATATGTTTACAAAAAGCAAACGATAAGCCAACACATTAATAAATTCTAATATTTAAATTTTAGTTTGTTCTTTTTTGTATTTTATTTTTATATGTACATGAATATACATGTGTATGGGTGGAAATATATCTAACATAATAATGGCTGAAAGCCAACACACAGCCAACATTATTCTAAGTGGATAAAAACATGAAGACATGCAACTGAAATCAGGAAAAATTCAGGACTGTCGATCATCCCCACTCTTGTTCAGTATAGTGCTAGAAGCGTTGGGCTGAGAAATAAGGCAAGAGAAGAAATTGAAGGTAGAGACATTGGGAAAGAGAAATCAAATTGTCCCCATTTGCAAAGTATCACACAAGAAAATCTTTAGAAACAATCAACAAGAAATAATCAGTAAATTTGCAGGAAGAAAAATATCAATAAACAAATACCAATAATCTTTTTATACAAACACATGGAGAAAGAGATCATGGTCACAATCCCACTTATAACAGAATCAAAGATAATAAAGTTAATTAACTAAGGAGTTGCAAAGCTTCTAACATGAAAATTTTAAATCTCTGAAGAAAAAAGATAGTGATAGACACCAGAAAATGGAAAGACATCTCATGTTCATGAATTAAAACCATTTACTGAGTCAAGTCAATCCTGATAAAAATACCTACAATATTCTTTTAAAAAAAAATTGAAAAAAACTCATATGGAACCAAAAAAGATCCTGGACACCTAAAACAATTGTGAACAAAAGGATTAATACTGGAGGCACTGCTGTTCCAGGCTGCAAGATAAATCACATAGCTATAGTAATAAAACCACTATTGTCCTTACATAGAACACACATGTAGAATGACTGAATAAAATATAAGACTTGAACATGAGAACTCATAGCTATAATCACTTGAAAGAGAAGATACCATCTTTAACAAATGGTGCTGGCCAATGAATGAGACAAATGCAGATATAGCCAAGCATTAGGCTGAGGTAGAGACCCCTATGCAAGAGTGAGGGGAAGGATTGAAGGACTGAAAGGGATGGGGCATGTCAACCCCATAAGAAGACCAACAGTGTCAACCAACTTGGACCCCTAGGAGTTCTCAGAGACTAAGCCACCAATCAAGGAGCATACACAGTCTGGTCCAGCCCCTAATCCCCACACACATATGTAGCAGAGGGTTCCTGTGTGAGACCTCAGTTGGAGAGGATGCCTTTAATCCTGTTGACACTTGATACCCTAGGCAGGGGGCATGTAGTGGGGGCACCCTCTCAGAGGCAAAGGGGAGGAGGATGTGAGGGAAGAACTCTGCAAGGAGGAACTCTGAGGGGACAACATATGAGATGTAAATAAATAAAGTAATTAATAATAAAAAAGCAAACAAGCAAATGGTGCTGGGAAAACTGCATGTGCATGTGTAGAAGAATGAAATTAGAGCTGTATATATCATACTGTACAAAAATTAGATCCAAGTAGATCAAAGACCTCAATATGAAAGCTAAAACACTGAACTTGCTAGAAGATATAAGCAGTACCCTACATGATACATTGGCTAGGCCCCCAGGGCCTTCAAGTATCTCATTAGCATGGAGAACTCTGTTCTATGCCAATGCAACCACAGGTCACATTTCCTTGTGTGGCATGTGTTCCAGGGCAGGAATCTGGGAAGGACCTCAGAGTCTTGCCTAAGTTTCAGGTGTATGCCCACCATGTCTCTGAGTCTCAAACTAATCTATCTTACCAACCTTCCTCCATGGTTTTACTGTGGCACAGCGGGAAGGACCAGACTTCAAAGTAGATGGCACCTTTTATAATGCCAAAATATAGAGGACCAAGGAGAATGCAGTGTGCACCTTTCTTTTTCCTGAATTGTGTACATCTATTGCTAAAGTAGACAACCAAATCCAGCTTTTCCCACTTTCCAACATATAATACATACCAGAATTTCTCCAAGAGTCTTCAGCACCAGATTGAAACCATTGAAACCTTCATGAGCTAAATACTTACAATTTTTTTCTACCATGCAGATAGAACTTGTTGGCTCACTCAGCCCCTATTGTAAGAATCCATTTAATAACATCTGTTCTATAACACATGCATTCCTTTAGTACTATTCTTGTAGAGAATCCTCACAAATAAGATAGTCATGCACTATTAGCCAGACCTAGCCTGTTTTTACTAACTGTGCATACATTTCTAAAATGAATGTTAGTCATTTCACTCCCAATTCTCCTTTGTCATACATCTTCTCCTACTGAAACCCTTCTTACCATCAGTTCTATGCCCTACCTCCTATGTGTGTGAGTGTGCATGTGTGTGTGTGTGTCTGTGTGTGTGTGTGTGTGTGTGTGTGTGTGTGTGTGTGTGTTTAGATATCTGTAGGCAGGTTATACATCTAATCTACTTTCAGATTCTTAGTGAACTGTGGACAGCTTTTTTATTCATTTCATAGTGATGCTTTCCCTAGTTCTGCCTCACTAGTTCAGAAACTTTTCACCTGGGTACACACAGAATGACTGAACTCCAAATATGAACTCTCCCAGACAAAAATTCTTATGCTGTCTCTGACGCATGCCTAAGATTGATAGGGTCAATTGTAGAGTAGCTGCCTCTAATGACTCGAATATTCCTATCTGTGATACAGCCTAAGGCGGAGGAGACAGGAGAGGAAGAAGTCAGTAAGATGAGACAGCCTCCTTATCAATAGTGACATAATAGAAAGGCAGAGTGGAGAAGAGGGCTGGAGGGAGGGTTATAATCAGGGAGGCTTATAAAGTACTGTGGTGAAGATTAACTAAATACAACAATTACCATTTAAAAGTAGACATTGAGGAATCAAGTGACTTGAGCTCTTTCGAATCTATAAACGTGAACAAACCAAATGAACCCTACCTTCTATTGAGGTTTGATCATTTGATGTGATAAATACTGGCCCCCAAAGCCTGGTAGCTCATAGGAATGCGAGAACCCAAGCATACAATATGACATTGCTCGTTGACTTAAAACTACTAGTTAAATAAAGTTGCTAACAGCCAATAGTTGCTCAGAAGACACTTAGGCAGAATTTGGAACTCCTGGCTTGGGGTTGGAGGAGACAGGGAGGAGGGGAAGAAAGAGGAGAGAGAAGAAAGACACCATGGGTTAGAAGTTAAGACAGCATGGCTGTTGAGGGTAGCCAATTGGAGTTAAAAATAGCCCAGATGAAGCACAGGAAGTAATAATTTGTGGTTATGTATAGAAAATAGTCTTATGCTGATTAAGGCTTATTATAAATATAAAGACTGTGTATGTCTTTTATCCGGTAACTAAATTGTCAAAAGTGGGGTAGAAACCAGGGATTGGGATTACAAAGATTAAACAACTGCCTTCCAAGAAGGGAGTGTTAAGAGTAGTTGACAAGTAAAAGTGTTTTTAGAAAACAAGACACAGCAGGGTTCTTCCCAATGTATGTGGGGACCCATTATTGTCTTTTAAATGCTAGGAATATCTGTTCCTCAATCTTTCCTTTGCTAGTGCAATGTTGGTATACTGTCTCCTCCAAGGTTAGGCATAGAGTCCTGAAAATCCAACTGAGGTTAAATAATAGAGAGTCAATGATCACAAGAGATGTGTTTCTGCTTCTGATTAAATTATAAAATCCCTGCTAGAGCAACATTTACATACCTGTGGAATAGAACAGCAGGAAGGTGTCAGGCAAACAATAAACTAGAATCTAAATGACCCTGAATTTGCTGCCTACTTTAATACTCTAAGGGATAGTTCAGTGTGCTAAGATTCAGGACTTGTTCTTTTTCAAGTTAATAAACTGAAAGAAATGGTTGAAGTGGTGGCACATCTCAGTAATGCCAGTTTTTTAAAAGATGAAGCAGGAGGACTGCCACAGGGCCAAGGCTAGCCTGGGCCTGAAAGATCACACCAACAAAAGATACATAGTGGGACCTTGAAAAAATAATTAAAAATAAATGTATAAAAGCCTGAGAGAATGAATCTCCGAGCTAGGAAATGTATCCTTGAGTTTTCTGCATCTTCTTTTCTGTTTTAAGTTGTACTATGTGAAACTACCTTCACTCTTTCATCCCAGTTAAGAAAATACACCTGCTTAAACATTGGTTAGATTCTTCAAATTGGAGTACCTGGGGGTAATGGTTATTTAAAAGAAATGGGTATTGTCAGGATGGAAACCAAAGCTATGTGAATCTGCCTCCAGACCTGTCATTCTCAATGCCAATTGTTCTTATGATAGAATAAATGCACAGATGTTAAAAGAGAGCTGATAACTCAATAGGATCCCAGGCTTGTGGTAAGCAAGCATTAAGCTTGTATAGGAGGGAGACACTTTTTCACATTCTCTGAGATTGTTTCTATTTAAATTCACTCTTAAAGTATCAGGAGCAAAAAATTTTCTACTCATCACAATTAAGGTTGCATTCAAAAGTGCATTTTACAACAAAGCTAGAAATACACTAATATTTGCTTTAATAAATCACAAACTAGTACATTTTCAAAGTGTCTGCTTTCAAATCACCTTGACACAATGTTATAATTTGTCCATGAGAAAGCAACCATCAAATGTTTCCTCATATTGCTTCTAGATAAGTGGAAACTTCCCTTTTACCTGAGTTCACAAGGCAAACAACTCCATGGAAGGCAGTGGAGATAAAATTTCTCTGCACTGAAATCAATTATTCATAGTTTTCTGTCTTAACTTAATCAAGTACAAGAATAAAAAAGAACAATGAACACCAGTAAACAGGCATGGGGGTAGGTCACAAAGCTGACTGAGTTCTGCATCAGTCAGATGGGTTGGCTTCATCAATATTTATTAAATTTCCTCCAAACATATTTTTTAAATTATATGTACTAATGTGTTTAACTTAAACCTTGGGAGAATAAATCTGATCTAAATCTGATCACCTGAGACTAGGATACAATAATTGTTGTAAAGGAGAGACTTCTACCACAGCACAGTCTAGGGGAACTTCTCCATCCTCCAGTCCAATATATTGTAATCTCTGCTCTTAGTTTGTATCACATTTGTTCTTCAGAGCAACAGAATACAAAATTAGCTATGTGTACACATAAGAGAATCTCTGAAGGCTGACAAATGTTCTGGAAAATTCTACTGTGTGTGTGTGTGTGTGTGTGTGTGTGTGTGTGTGTGTGTGT
>LR751092.1:7678-73250 GCA_902729485.2 Mus minutoides | reverse complement strand
GTCTAGGGGAACTTCTCCATCCTCCAGTCCAATATATTGTAATCTCTGCTCTTAGTTTGTATCACATTTGTTCTTCAGAGCAACAGAATACAAAATTAGCTATGTGTACACATAAGAGAATCTCTGAAGGCTGACAAATGTTCTGGAAAATTCTACTGTGTGTGTGTGTGTGTGTGTGTGTGTGTGTGTGTGTGTGTGTGTGTGCATGAGAGAGAGACAGAGAGACAGGGAGAGAGACAGAAAGAGAGAGAGAAAGAGATCAAAAGAGAGAGAGAGAGAGAGAGAGAGAGAGAGAGAGAGAGAGAACTAAGAAAAAGGGAAAGGGTTTAGAATCCATAGTAGTTGCACTCAGGCATGGCTGTATTGACTATTTTCAATCTTTTAAGATGACCATCAAGGTGGTAATCAGTCTTTATTTTATCTAAAACTGTAACTAAGAAAGGATTGACTCTTGGCCAGAGGCCATCCTCAGGTTCTGGAGAGTGGTCCTTCAACATCAAAGCAAGAAGACAATATAGAGTCGCCAAGCAAAAGAGAAACCATGATTCTAATCAACTTACACAGAAATGACATCCCACTACCATGGCCATTTTCTCCACTCATCATGATCAAGCTGGCTTTATTCCAGAGACACAGGTATAGCTCAGCATGCACAATCTGATAAGTATCAGATAGAATTTATCATTCAAATAAATTCTAGGATTCAAACACTAGTCTTTTAAATCAACAAGCATTCTTCACCACTGAGCTATCTCTCTAGCACAAAGGAAACTCTTTAAAATTGATAAATGCTTTCAGCAAAATGACATGATACAAAATCAAAATAAAAAATCAGCAGTCTTTCTATATACCAATGACAAACATATTGGAAAATAAAAACAGAAATAATTCCACACACAGTGGTCTCAGAAATGTACCTTGGCATTTAAATAAGGCAGTGAAAGTTCTCTATGAGGAAACCCTTTTATCTGAAAATAAATGAATCAAGGAGGACACTAGAAGATGAAAAGATCTCCAGTGTTCATGGATTTGAATAATTAATGTAGTGAAAATGATCACTATCAGAAGCAATTAATAGACACATTACAATCCAATGCAAAGTCTCCATGCCAATATTCACTTAAATTGAAAAACAATCTTAAAATTCATATAGAAGAACAAAACAACCTGGATGATCAAAGCACTCCTGACTAAAAGTAACAGTGATAAAATCACTACTACACCTGATTTGAAATTATTCTCTAAACCCATAGTAATAAAAGCAGATTTGTACTAGCACAAAAGCAAGCAATGGAGTATATGTACTAGAGAAAATAGCAATTTCAACAAATGGTGATGAGAAAACTTAATGTCTTCGTATAAAATAATTAGGTTAAACTCTTATATCTTACTCAGCAAAAAAGTCAATTAAATGAATGAAGGATCTAGACATAAATACTAAAGCACTAAAGCTGATGGAAGGAAAATGGAAGGACGGTCAACAGGATTCAGACTGTTCAGAAAATAAGGCCAACAAAAGATCAATGGGAACTTATAAAATGAAAAATCTCTTGTACAGCAAAAGAAATGGCGACCAAGTAAATGCACCTGCAGAAGGGGAGAAAATCTTGTATCTGTATCTGACAGAGAACTGATTTATAGACTCTTCAAAGAGCATAATACCTTAAATATAAAGAAATCAACTAGCTCAATCAAAATGTGATCTATGGATAATTGATTCATTTGGATTTCAATTTTGTGTGTGGTAAGATATTGATAACTTCACCTTGTTCTTCTGCATATGGCTATCTAGTTGCCTAGAACAATTTGTTTCAGATGCTGTCTTTTCTCCCATGTATATTGTTGATACCATTCTTAGAAGGTGGTTGTGGGAGTGTGGGCTTATATGTGGGTCCTCAATTTTATTTGATTAATCGTTGTGTCTGTTTTTATGCCAGAATAGTGTTACTTTTATTACTATTCTCCAATAGTGCCACTTGACATCTGGGATGGTGATACATTCAGCAGTATCTTCAAATCATGAAGATATAAAATTTTCTGTTTTATTTTCTTTTGTTTTTTTTCTTTTGTTTTGTTTTGTTTGGCTATGCTGTGTCTTTTGTGTTTCAATATACAATGTAAGATATTTTTTCCTTTTTGTTCTTTCACTTTTTTGTTTTGTTTTGTTTTGATTTGATTTGATTTTATGAAGAATTGAAATTCAATTTTCTCAGGATTGCATTATACATAGCTTTTGGTAGAATGACCATTTTCATAATATTAATATTGCTATTTTATGAGCATAACAGGCTTTTCTGTCTTCTGGTATCTTTTAAATTTCTTTTTTCGAGGTCTTAAATTTTTTATTATGAGAGACTTTCACTCATATGGTTAGAGTCATCTCAATTTTTTTGAGTCAACTGTGAATGATATTGTCTCTCAGTACATTTGTTGTTTGTATATAGGAACAGAATGTTCTTTTATATGTCAATTTTGAATCTTAGCTCTTTTTGTTTTTGATATTTTCTTAATTTACATTTCAAATGCTATCCCAAAAGTTCCTTATACCCTCCTCCCCCCCCCCCGCTCCCCTAACCACCCACTCTTACTTCTTGGCCCTGGCGTTCCCCTGTATTGGGGCATATAAAGTTTGCAATACCAAGGGGTCTCTCTTCCTGATGATGGCCGACTAGGCCATCTTAGAATAGGGAACAAAATACCCATGAAAGGAGTTACAGAGATAAAGTTTGGAGCTAAGACAAAAGGATGGACTATCCAGAGACTAACCCACCCGGGGATCAATCCCATAATAAGTCACCAAACCCAGACAGTATCGCATATGACAGCAAGAGTTTGCTTAAGGGACCCTAATATAACTGTCTCATATGAGGCTATGCCAGTGTCTGGCAAATACAGAGTGGATTCTCACAGTCATCTATATGATGGAACACAGGGCCCCCAGTGGAGAAGCTAGAGAAAGTACCCTAGGAGCTGAAGGGGTCTACAACCCTATAAAAGAAACAACAATATTAACTAACCAGAACCCCCAGAGCTCATGTCTCTAGCTGCATATGAATCTTAGCTCTTTCAGAGTGTGGAAGCCATAAAGTAGAAATGAATGGTTTCATCTAAAGAAAATTAATTAATAAGTAAATAAATATAGTATATATTTAATATATCACATATAATTGTACATTAACATATTTCATATTAATACATAAATATATTACATGCAATATCATATATAAAATAATTATATATAATATATTTGTATATGTTATATATTATATAATATACTTATATATTTGTATGTTATATAATACATAATATAAATACATGCATTGTATGTCTATATCATATGCATCTATATAATATATTATATTATATTAAATATATTGTATGTATAATAATTTATATATAATATAAAAGATTTAGAGGTAAAATAAATATATAAATATAAATAAATGAATAATAAATTAGAAATTATTGTAATAAGTATGTAAACGTGAAAATGCCAAAACTAAGCATAATAATTCATAAAAGTTATACAAATAGGCAATGGCTTTCTGGAAAAAAAAATCCTCCATAGCTCAGTCAACTACAGCAAGAATTCAACAGAATCTTTATTCATTCTCCTGACGTTACTTACACACACACACACACACACACACACACACACACATGTATATATACATACACATATGTATTTATATGAATATATAACATACTTGAAAATTAAACACCAATAGAACAAGTAATCCAATGAACTAAACAGTTTTCCAAAAAGTGAAAATTGCTAATACATTAAAAAGATATTAAGCATCTTCTACCATCATAGAACTACAAACCAAAATTAGATTGAAAATTAATCTTACCCCATTGAGAATGACTCTCACCAAAAGAGGAAGCAAACTAATGCAGGAGAAGAAACAACAGAATAAAAGGGACCCTCACTCATTGTTGTTGAAAATGTAAATTAGTGTAGTCACTTTGGAAAAGGGTAAAGGGATTCCTCAAAGTGCAAATGTAAGCCTCACCTGCTAACTACTGCTCTAAGTATCACTAAAGACCTTTCCAAAAACGTTTTGTAAAGATAGAATGACAGCTGCACATGTGACTCTTGGAGATTATATCACAAAATCCTGCATAATCTCAAACCACACCAAACCCCAGGATGAGAGGAATCAGGCATGGAACAAATTGTCATTGTTAGCTGCTGTGCAGGGGAAAAAACAATTTTCTCTTAGTGTAGCCAGTGATAAGTTGACCAAATTCCAGTGGAAGACATCTACAAATATTTGAGTAACACAAATTGGTCTTGAAAGTTTTTTCAAGGGCACATAATTGGTTGGGTAGAGAAACAGAGGTGGATCTGAGATGAGTTGGAAGATGGGTGAATATGATCAAATCACAAAACTAAGTGCTTCCAAGAACTTATAAAAAATTGAAAATAGAAGCAGCACACAGTTCTTCTTTGAGTAACCCATTCTTTTTTCTGGTGGTATAATTTTATTTTTTTGTCCAACCAATTTTTACTTTTACTATTCAGAGAGAAGTAGCAAAGAATGAGGAAAAGGAAGAAGCAGGGATGGAGGAAAAGAAGCAAGAGTAAAAGAGAGGCAGTGGTTGGAAATGTATAAAAAGTATTATTATAAATCATATGATCACTTTTAGCCATAAAAGTTCTGCTCTAGGCACTTTAAAGCACCCTTTCTTATCGTTAGAATGATCTTTATTCTAGTTTGAGATTTAAAATAGTTTATTATGACTTAATCATAGAAAATAATGGATTTCATTGTAACATTTTCATGTATGTACATAAACATTTTTATTAAGTTCACTCTGCTTAAACTTTTCTTCTCCTCACTATTCTAACCTTCTTCTTCTTCTCTAATGTTCTTTTTTATTTTTATTTTTCCTTAGACTTCATGAGAGAAGATTTGTGATTTGTCATTTTGAGTTTGGTTTATTTCACATAATGATTTCCAGTTAACTCACTTTTCCTACAAATGGGACAATTGCACTCTTTATGGCTAAATAATATTCTAATAGTCAGGCATATACACACATATGTACACATGCATGGAAGAAACCCTATTTTCAGCAGTTCTGAATACAGCTTATGGTACTTCTAATAAGTAATAAGAAAGTGTAACTTTCTAAGTGATTAAAGTCTGTCTCTTTTAGTCTTTGCTTTCCACTGAACACTTTTTCAATACAAAAAACCTACTATTCATATGTCCATAAATCTTACTAAACAAAGAAACACACTTCATATGAAGAAAACATCTGTGATCAAGAACCCACAGCCCATCTTTCTCTAAAGATTGGCTCGTGGCAGCTATGGCATTTCAGGCCATGTAACATGACAAAATCTTCCGTGTACCTGATGATATAGACATTAATTTCATTTCTTGATGATTCTCCACATGTATTGCTGAAGTAATGATTTGAATGATTTCTTTTTGGAAAAGCAAAGAGAAGTGATACTGTTTTAATTAAAACTGGTAAAGCTTTGAGAATGATCAAGAATTCAATCTTATTAGGCCTTCCCTGGGATTGTCCTTTGACCTACTCAGGGAAGCAAAAGAACACTTTAGAATATTATGTGATTATAAATCAAGGGAGGACTGATGAGCAATTCCAAGGCTAGTGACAGTGACAGGAGGAGAATCTGATGATGTAAGTTTCCATGACATAGGCTTCTACCCTCCATGACCTCATCAAGTCTGTTTGTTACCAGAGGATTGCAAGTGGAAACAAAAAAAACAAACCACAAATCAGGACAATCACATTTAGCCACAGTCTCTTATTTTGTTTTGAACACCAGAGTCTCTGGTGAGCTGCTAATGAAATCCTCTTCTTTTCCTGTCAAATCAAAGTTCACAGCCAGAAACCTCATGGCATGCATAGCCCTGTGAAAGCATTAGTTATTATTGTATTAAAACTGTCTCCATAGTGGGCTTCAAACAGAGAAATTCCTTGTGACCAGAAGTCCTTCAATCACCGTATTGCCCTTTGATGTTTTATTTCAAATTGAATTGGGAGCAAGAAATATAATCTGTGTCCCAGCAGGTCCCAGTGGGTATTATGACAATTAGAAAAGAAAACACAAATTCATGGCCTTTGTCTTTCAAATTTTGGGGGGAGAAGACCATTAAATTTCAAAAGCCAGGAGCAACAGAACAAAGTTAATTTTTAGAAGAATGATAGGTCTGACCCCATTCTGTTAATAATAAATAGAATACCATGATGCACTGTTGCAGAGTTTGCCTGAATGTTTGAATTTATTCACATGGAAAGAATTTCATTCACTCTCATCCATTGTAATGTTCTTTCTAAGGAACGAGAGGCTGTTGATAAGGCCTCCAACATGAAGCAACACAGGCCGGCACCCAGAAAAAGAAAACATCTCAACATGCACAGAGATCTGGGAAAGTTCCCTGTGGAGAAATAAATGATTCACATACCGGATGGCCTAGCTTTTCCCTGCTTCCATATAACTATGCATGGTCATCAGCTGTCATTTTGTGAGCAATTGTATTGTACAATTTAAGGTGGAAAGCAACCATAAGAACTTGGAGTACTAGCTGACAGAAGATCAATTTGCTATAAATAATGATAGCATTGATTTACTCCTCTATTAATTGCAGTGTTTTCTCATACCCATCACAGCTGTCTCATCTCTTGTGGGGGCCATTTCCCTCCTCCTTCTTTTCCACCTCTCCATCACACTTCAGTGAGATTCTTTTGAATTTTTAAAATTTTTAGTTTTAACGTTTTTTATTTCTGTTTGAGAGGAAGTTCTAAAGTCAGAGGGCAGACATGAAAGGACTGGGAAATAAGTAGGACTGGATTACGTGATGTGAAATTTCCAAAGAATCAATAAAAAGTTATGTTTAAAAAATGATAACAATTATAACTGCTGTGATTCGTGGTTTGTACGTTAGCCTGGTTATCAGATGCTTCACAAAAATAGTGTTCACTCCTTATCTGAATGACTGCATTTATTTTACACAAGGAAAACTTTGATATTTAAAAACAATTTAACCCAGCTTGAGTCACACAACCAGATAACTATAGAACAGATTCAATAACCCATAACCTGATGAGCTCAGAGTTCATATAACCTCTAACTTTGAACAAAGAATTAGCAAGCATAGTGAAGCCAGTCAGGCACCGAGCAAAGCTATCCAAATGCTGCAAGACATTTAATTCTCACAATGCTGTACAATAAATGTCACTATTATTTCACTCTACTGATAGAAGAATGACAGGCCTGTCAGCTGTCATATGACAGAAGTCACACAGCTTTCTAGTGCAAACTGAGATTTTAATTTACTGGTTCAAGTCCACTTTCCTATGGGCTTCATATACTACTCCCAAGGCTTTCATGATTTTCTTCTGAAGGCCCCTTAAGCTTGCAGATAGCTCAACATATAGCACCTTTCCATGAGGTATGGATTACGTGGAGTCTACGATTGAATTTTTGGGAAATAGGCCATAGGCTTGGAATGAAGAAAGAAAAGGCCCTAATTATAACAAGTAAAATTAGTAATAGTTTATTTGTTTTAATTTGTTTACATTTGAAGTAGTTTGGTTGTTGCCTGTCATCTGGGCTTGATTTCATGACAAACTGCAGGGGGTAGTGGTTATATTAGGTGACCACTAAGGTCTCAGTAGTAAAGTTTCCTTTTATCTGTGTCTGCCTACTAAAGGTGTATGGTTGACATTCAACCTGTTCTGGGTATATTTTCTATATAAAACCATAATAACATTTCTATTTTCTTCACAAGTTCTTGTTTGGGATTGGTTTGAGTATATACTTCTGAACAGCTAAAGTTTTAATTCTAGTAAAAGTGCTTATTGAAAAATCCCACTTCACTTTTCTTGGGAATTTGTTTAAGGACATATATTTAGTTGTTTTCTGTTGTGATAAAACACTGACCCAAATCAATTTATGGAAGAAAGTGTTTATTGAGCTTACACTTTTATAATGATTATACTTGGTTGTCAAGTTGAATAGTTGGATACATCTTGAATTCGCTAAAACCCAAATGACTGGGCAAGCCTGTGAGGGATGTTTTTCTTAATTAAATTATTTGAAGTGAAAAGACCCACTTCTAATCCAGAATTTGAGGTGGGAAGATACACCTTTAATCTGGTCCATACCTTTTTCTGGCAGTTTATATAGCAGACATTGAAGAAGGAAGGTTGTTATCTCTTTACCTGCTTGTTCTAGCTATCCCTAGCAACTCTATTCCTTCACTAGCATTAGAGCCACTGTTTTTTGGATCCCAGCGCATACTGAATAGTAACTGAGGCATTCAGACTCATGGACAGAACAACTACTAAATATTGGACAAGCATTGATTAGTGTTGGACTTCCTGGACCACAGCCTCTTAGCCATTCTAATGAGTCCCCCATATGTATATGATGTATATATATATATATATATATATATATATATATATATATATATATGCATATATAAGTATATATGCACACACATATATGTATATATATATATATATACATATATGTGTATATGTGTGTGTATACACACACACACACACACACACACACACACACACACCTCCCCCCGATTCTGTTCCTCTAGAGAACCCTGACTAATGCAACTTTCATGTAACAGTCCATCACTGAGGAAGGTTAATGTCCTCAGGAAATCATAAAGGAACCTGGAGGCAGGAACACCTGAAGTAGAGATTACATATAGAGGACTAGTGCTTTCTGGTTTGCTTTCCATGGCTCGATGCTTAGCTTGCTCTCTTATACAACCCAGGACTGCATCACATCAGTCAGTAATCAAGAAAATGTCCCACAGACTTGCCTATAGTTCATTCTGATGAAGGCAATTCTTCAATTGTGATTCTCTTTTTCTAGATGACTCTGGCTTCTGCTTGGTTGACAAAAACTCACCCGCACATTTGTGGTCAAACAGTCAGTAAACCCCACAGAAGCATTTGGAGAAATCATCCATACATGGTAACTGTTTAGAAGTAGTCTTCCTATATTCATTTATAAAAACAACTCAGAATATAATAAGGCATATCTTCATTAGTCAATTACTTTGTCTTCTAGAAGTTAAAGACTCAGAAGATATTCAAAGTGAGTACAAAGGACAATATGTACATATTATTTTTTCTTAGTGAAGGTAGAAAAATAGTTCCAAGGAAGCAGAAGTGAAGGTGGAATGTGTTTGGAACAGTGATGATGGCCTCCACTGAGGAAAGATGAAAAAGTTTTAAAGAAAACTGCATTTCAAGAGGGAGCTAAAAGCACTTCAAATATGTGTTGTCTTTGTTTATTAGTTTTTGAAGCATAATCCCACTAGGTAGCATGAGTTTACCTAGCACTACATAGCCCAGAGAGGCCTTCAGAATACTCCTGTCCCTGTAGCTTGAGTGATGTAACTACCCGTGTATGCCATCACCCTGGTTAAGTGCCATATTTATAAAGAGCTTTACAAAAGTCTTTCATGCAGATCAATTCCTTTTAAACATGTTTTTTTATTCTAAAATTATTTCAATAGTGTCATGAGCACTTTTATCATCTACAGAATATCCTATTGCCTAATTTGTTTAATACCTAGCTTCCTATGGCTACTGACCATGGGAAAGACCTCTGTCTTGCATTGTCTACAGAATATTCAGTGGCCTATATTCTCTGGTGTTGAGCTTCCTCTGACAAATGACCATGTCCTTTGTTGGCTTTTCACCAGGGTGTGGAAATTATCGTGGTACTTTTAAAGACAACATATATTTGGGACATAATTTTTAATTTTGCCAATGTTTTCCTTTCATTGAATCATATTTACTGTTATTTTGATTGTTTTTCTGTATTTGACTTTTTGTTCTAAATACGTTTGATGTGCTTTTCTCACACAGGGTAACTGGTAAGCGTGCATCTGTTTATGATAAATCTCTTCTATTCCCAGACTCAGAAAAAAATCCTCCTTCCTTCTCCCAAAGATGCTTGGATGTGTGTTGGTAATAAACTAAAACTTGCTAATTGTAATTCTGGGAAATGGCAGTGAAAGACAAAACTCATGCAAAGCACCTGAGCAAGGATGCTGCAGCAGCATGGGTATGCTGCTGAGAAAAGAGTGGCTCCCTCCAAAACACAGAGAGAGAGAGAGAGAGAGAGAGAGAGAGAGAGAGAGAGAGAGAGAGAGAGAGAGAGAGGAGCCAAAAGCCTTGTCACAACTGTGTCCGGATCCCCTTTCAAAAACAATACATTCATTGCACCACAAATATTATCTAGCTTTAATTTTATACAGTGAACTACTTTGTGAAATTTTTCAACAAGACTAGCTTGCCCTCAGAGTCTAACAGCTTCTATTAGAACTACAATGAACACAAGAGGGGGTACTATTATAAACAATCCTGGTTGCCACTAACCAGGCCTTTGGCTTCCACTCTTCAACCTCTAGCTTATGAACGACCATCCGGTGAAACAGATTTGCAGCTCTTTAGGAAACCACTTCTAGCAACTGATGTTTTATGTCAATCTTTGAAACCACAGTCTTTCCTTTGGGTAAGATCTTATAGCCATGGCACTTCTTCAAGAGAAACTGACTAGTTTGTGGAAGAAAAAGCAGTGACTCGCCTGATTTATATATTGCCCAGAAAAGTATCTATTACCAAGAGGTGAGGCAGCCACTTAATAGTTTCAGGGCTCGGGAGTAACAGGTGGGCAATCAAATTAGATATTCTCCACCAGGTGGAAAATCACCTCTTAGTTGAAATTTTAACTGTTTTAATGATTCCCAAAAGGAGAATATGCCCCACTAGACCTGAGCTGAGCTCATTTATCCAGTTACACTGTGCTTTTCTGATCCCACTGTGCATACATCAGAATGGCATTTTATGGCCTGGATTTTATTTCTGTCTGGCTTTGGCATGGTGGAGAGACCACAAGTCATTTGCTGGATCTTAATTAGACATACACATGATGCTGAGCAGTCTTAATGACCAGTGGGGAGAAGAGACGTCAGTGGGGGCTCTTAATCCACAGTGAAGCTGAAAGGCCTGCATGGTGGTTGAAAGAAGGTGGTGATTTAAATCAAAATGTGTTTACTGAATGTGTGTGTGTATGTGTGTGTATGTATATCTTGCTATCTCTAATCTCTGTCTGTCTCTGTCTGTCTGTCTGTCTCCGTCTCTCTCTCTCTCTCTCTCTCTCTCTCTGTGTGTGTGTGTGTGTGTGTGTGTGTGTGTGTGTGTTAAGGAAAAATAACAAACAATAATGAATTGTTAAAATGCTTGGAGATTTGGTATTGCAACTGGTGTTAATGCTGAATAGCGACATATTAGCAAATACTTAATTCTTTCATTTCAATATCTTAAAATACGAGCTTGAAATGTCTAACTCCTCTTTCAGCCAGAAAATGGTATCTATTTTATAGTATCCAAATAAATCATGTAAAAATAACCTCACTCACGATTATTTTGGTGGTTCCTGGGACTGACAATCTAACTGTCTAACCTGACTTTGGGGAGAGATTCCAGGCATGTGCTGACGCCAAATTAGAAGTACATGGATCGTGATCAAAGGCCCAAATAAGCACACTCCATTTTGTCAAAACCCTAAGTCTCAAGCTTCAATCATGGTATTATAGGATCCTACCATGAACTGAAATTCAACATTTGGGTTTTCGGTATCTACTTTACTGTGTCATATTTATTTATTTATTTATTTTTATTAAAATTAATTTTATTTTATATACGTGCACTGTGGCTTCAGCAGTCCTCCTACTTTCTTCCCTCCTGCCATCCTACATTCCACCTACAGTCCTTAAATGCATGGCCCCCTTTTCGTTCCATATTATTGTTACACATGCATACACACACACACACACACACACACACACACACACACACAAACCATGCATGTACACACTGAATCCTACTGAATCCTACTGAATCCATTTACTGTTGCTCCCATGAATATGTTTTTAGGGCTGACACTGGCGTTGGTAATCATTGAAAGGACTCACTTCTGTTCAAGACTAATTCTTTCTTTGTCAACAGACATCAATTGCTTATAACTATCTCTTCATCTATGGTAAGACCCATGGGATTTCCTCTATCCAGTTGCCATGTCAACAGCTTTCCTGTTACACATAGGGGACATAGCTTTATAGTGACCATCCTGGCTCTCACAGTCTTTTATGCCTCTTCTGTAATGTTCCTTGATCTTTATTTGTAGGGTTTATGTTACATATGTATCCACTGGGACTGAGCACCTCATAGTCTCTGTATTTTGACCAGTGGTGACTTTCAGTGATGAATTGAGGGTACAACAAACTTTTCTTTTTGATGAGAGGTGAAAACTACATTTATTTGTGGGTATAAGAATAAATAGAGGGAAGTTAGGAATTATTCTGATTCAAAAGGTGGCAGGATGTGCCTAGTCCTGCAGTGACTTAATGTGCCAGGGTGAGTTGGGACCAAAGCATTGCCTCTTAGAAGAGGAGGGGAATGAATGGAGGGGTTGTGTGACAGGAAGGTGACTGGGAGAAGAGAGAAGTCTTTGATCAGGATATAAAGTGCATAAATTAATTAATTAATTAATCAATTAATGAAAATAAAAAGCAAAAGATATATGACCTCACTAGAAATGGGTAAATTTTACAGTACCAGGCATGAATTCCCTCTTATCGAGCAGGCCTTAAGTCCAATACGTAGTAGCTATTGGTTACCCCAAAGGTAAGTGCCTCTATTGCACCTTTATGATTATCCTGCCAAGTTTATCAATGTTGTAGTACATAAATATCACATCTGGATAGGACGATTGATTGCCTGTGTCCCTGGCAGCTTGCATAGCACCACATGGACCTATGAAAGTTAGTCCTTTAAACTTTTAGGTCAGATACACTTCAGTTCCTCCATATCCTGTATCCAAAGTGCATGTTATCTTCAACAATGAGCATTTAATTTTAAACTCTAATGTGAACATTTTAAAATGAATTATTATTAGGACAATTTCCATCTAGTTCCAGTTCCCATAATAAAATGTTAATCACAATGAACAACTGATATAAATGGGAAGTAGTAACAATGACTTCGTGTTCAACTTAAGGAAAATGCAAATAACTTGGGCAGATCAGACATAATTTTAAGAAAACTTCTAAAGCAAAAACATCAATCTCACCTTATAAATGTTTTAACCCTCCTTTAATTTATCTTTCAGTTGGCTGCAAGTTTATGTCTTTGAGGCCATTTTCTCAGAGCCAGTGGGAAAGAGGCTTAGCATTTCCACTCTTCATGATCTATCAAAACAAAACAAAACAAAACACCCACTATACAGGGCAATTGAGAATAGGCAATATGGTATTACTGCTTTATAAATGTCTTGTGAAAAACTGACTTAGATAAAAGACACCTCCTGTACAATTTATTTCTGTGGCTATTATGTCTACCTGTTGGTGGACAGATATATTCCACAGTGTGCACTAGAGTCAAAATTCATTTTGTGGATTTAAAGAGCTGAATTAACATGGGGGAGAGGGAGAAGCTTCAGCATCATAGACCATAATGTAATAACCATAACGTATCTGCAGGTTGATAACACCCGAGGGAATGTTAAAGCATAATCTGAGATATAAGAAAACCAGCTTACAAGTAGGGCTATTGTAGAAAACTAAGGCAGCATCACCACGCTTTGATGAAGCCTGGAGATTCTGCCAACTTGTTCATTCTCAAGCCTGTTTGAGTATTTTTATTAACACCATACTACACCCTACCAAAGTAGAACTCTAAGCTTATTTACTGCCATTTCTTCTATTTGGAGAAAAAAAGGAGGTGCTGTAGTGAAAAGCAATAAAGTTCCCTACCACATCAGAAATACGTAATTAGAAGGAATGCTCTAGATAAACATGATGGCAGAGAGGTACACTTTCAGCATTTGGGAGGCTGAGCTAAAAGGATTACAAATTCAAGGCCAATCTAGACTGCAAATTCGCAAAACAACAAAACAAAACAAGTAAGCAATGTGTTATTCTTTATTATACTTTCTGCCCTAAACACTTACCATATTGCTCAGCTGACCGAAATAGCCACTAGAATAACTCATGACATGGAAAGTCACTATGACAATGTCCCTTTATAGATTCATTAGACTATAATATGACTACAAGAACCCTGAAGGGGAACAATAGCATATCTATTCAATAAAAGTTTCCATTTTGTATTATTTCTGTCCTATGTGTAGTCCCATTTTCTTTAACAAGGTTATGTTTCCTTCTCTGTTTCTTTGGCTATAGGTTTTTAAATTAAATGCAATTACTTAATAGGAATCCATCACAAAGCTAAGACAGCTTAGGCCAAAGTTCTTAAAATAATTCTTGATTTTTTTTTTACAAGAACAATGTTTAGTCAAGACTGAAGAATATTTTTAAGAGGTCATAAATCAGATTAAGTGCCTGCTTTCAAGTCTCTGTATCTGGGAACGCTGCCAGATAGCAATCTCTGAGATTGAGTCACTTTACATTAGGAGAGCTTGTTCCAGTGATACTCAGATGACTCATGGCTTCTAATTCTCTTAAAAAAAAAAAAGCCACAAGCCCTGCAATGTTAATTACATTATGAGACGGAGTGTAGGGACAATGGAAATGGCCCAAAATTATGCAGCCAATGCTCCTGTCCGTAGATTAGAGCAGAGTGCACATTTGTTCTCCAACAAAACCCATCCTGTCCTTGTGGCATAGACTGCTCATCTTACCCCAACCCCCAAATGTATCTTTAAGGAAAGAAATGCTGGATAACATGAATATAAAGCAATTAGAATCTGTATAATTCGCCCTTGTCTGGTCTAGGCTGCAGAAGGAACAGTGGTGCTGAACTGTGGTGGTATATTGGTGGTAGATTTCATCTGGAAAGAGCATGTCATAAGAAACATCAGTCTCCCCTGAGTGTAAATGATAGACCAAGTGGGCAGCTTGCTACAGACAGCATCTGTTTGATAGATGTTGCTTAGCTCAACAAACAGACTTGACTAACATTAATCAAGGACTGCTTGATTTGTGTGTTCTTAAAGGAATGGAAGAAAGATTTCATTAGTCAGTTTTACCCACAAGAGAATTTCTCCCACCTCCTATTTTATGTATCTTTTGAGGGATATGTGTCTTTGCTGAAACAAGAGAAACAGCTTGGTCTTATATTCCTGGTTTCTATATTTGCATTGTGCATTGTTGTTGTTGACACAGGGTCTCACTTTGCAGCCTTCACTCACCTGGACCTCACTATATTGATCTGGTTAGCCTGCAATTCACAGAGATCTCCCTACTTCTACTTCGACAGCACTAGAATTAAAGACATGCTCTACCATGTATGGTCTGATATGTTGTTTGATACACATGTGTGGGTATAAATGGATATATGTTTTAAGAAAGTCTTAGCTATGTGACATCTACAGAGGATAGATGAAGTTTATTTTGTGTTAGTAATGAAAGCCATCCTAACAGCTACCTTGAGTTCATGGAGCACCAAGGCAGGAAACAATAGCAATGTGTGCCTTTGTTTATTTGAAGTCTGGCCAAAGACCCCTTTGTCATAGAAAACCAGAGTCTAGAGTTCATTGAGCTGGTAGACATGAGAAAAGACCTGAGAAACTGGGAACAAAGAGAATGAAGAAAGAAAAAATGATTTTTTTCAATTTTTATTAGATATTTTCTTAATTTACATTTCAAATGTTATCCCGAAAGTTCCCTCCCCTCTCCCACTGCCCTGTTCCCCTGCTCACCCACTCCCACTTCTTGGCCCTGGCGTTCCCCTGTATTGGGGCATATAAAGATTGCAATACCAAGGGGCTTATCCTCCCAATGATTTATTTTTTGAAGACAGGAAAACCAACTATACAGGGATAAAGAAGACCTGCATTTGAGACAGGGGGGGAAGAATGGGAAAAACAAAAAGAATTAGTGGAACAGAGTTGATGGGTGATCAGAGAGACTGAGCATGGAGAGGATGCTGTCTGTAGATATGAAACATCTAAATCTGCTGCTACAGAGCTGCTCAGCCATTTGAGGAAACAATGCCCATTTCATTTTATATCATTTCAACTGCATAAATATTCAGTAACAGAGGTAAAGTGAAAGTGTTCCCTGTTTTACATTCCTGAAACCTCTCAAAAGTTACGATTACCCAGTGAGTAATAATTAAATTCAGGTCTGTGGTACTTTGTAACTTTCAACTTCAAACAATTGCTTTATGTCATAAAGCTATATCTGTAAAAAGCACACGTGATATATGTATCTAAATTTGTATAAATATATATGTATATGTTCTTATATATGTGTGTATATACATGGGCCTCCACCATTCTTTTTCCCAGTGCTTTGCAAAAGGTATGCTTGGTTATTTTCTATGCTATATTTTCTTTCAGTATTTATATTTCTTTAAAGGTGGACATTTATATTTGCTTCATACCTATTTACAAACATTTTAGCAAGAACATATAAGAGCATACCCATATGAATATAGTATTAGAAATTGTATGTGCAGAGTTACCAAAAATACCTATTATAAAATAATAATCTAAAAGAAAAATGTAAAAAAAAATTTAAGACCATTACTGCATATTTTTTGTTAGCCCGAGCCCAAACAGAAGCAATTATTTACAAATTTGCTGTAAGGGAAAGTGGGAAGCATACCAATTTTTCAAGGAGAAAAGTAAGTTTGAAAAAGTCCTTTATAAGAATATGAGAAGCAGCAACATGCTTAGGGAAATTTCAAGAGTAAGCAGGATAGGATTTTAATTTTGAGCAAAGGCTAACAATGATATTTGAAATAGATTAAATACAAGCTATGTAAACAATTGTGTTAACTAATAGGTGACTTTCATAGGATGCAGCCTACATTTGAGAAAGCAGGGAGTTTGCTATCACCCACTAAATAAGTGATTTTCTAAATCTAGGATGCACGCATAGATTGCTACTGCTTCCCATTGCTCTTGGTGGGACACAATAAGATAATGAAGCAGACTATTACAGGAATATATGGTAGGTCTCCATCTTCATGGGTAAATTTTACTAGCTGTTCCTCAACATAAAGGGCAATGGGTCCTAGCTATCATTGAATGCTGTTACATGCACACAGGAAAGCCACACTGGGCCAGAAGCTCTCCATCCTGATCTAGAATTCTGGGAATGTAACTAGCTGATTGATCTAGTTTGAATGCAAGCCATATGATTCCTATTCTTTTTAATTTATACAAAGCTTTTGGTCTGGATCCCAGGACAGAATACTTTTTTTTTTTTTTTTTGATAAATTGACCTTAATTAAAGTAATGTACGCTTCAAGCTAAGCTTTAAAATGTATTCATTGCCAGCAAATCCATTCAAATATCTAAAAATACCAGCTAAACATGACAGGTCTGGCATACTTATTTACAATTATCAAGTTTTCTCAAAGTTTCTTCAATTCAGAATCAGCTTATTACTTTCCACAATAAAACTTAAGATTATAAAGGAAAGAAGATTGAGGAATCAATATCCAGTCCTTTGCTGATTAACATGGCCTTGTCCTTTTCAGTTTGGGGCTCTTAACAGGAGTTCTTAAGTCAACTGCCATGTAAATTTATTGACAGCATACCCCATTCTCTCAAAGCGTACCCCATCCTCTCAAAGCATACCCCATCCTCTCAAAGCAAGGCTTCACTGTGTGGCACACTCTGAAATAGTTGACTGGGGTGCTACCTTTTAATCCATCTCATTTTGGAGGGCTAACAAATATTTGAATTCAAGTTTAGTCAAAATAGATCATCTCAGCATTAGATGAGTGCATAAATGTCAAAATAAAACCTGATGGGATGACAGAGTGTCTTGTGAAGGAGCTTTGCTTCAGTGGTTTGGAACTCAAGCAATTTAGTCACACTGACCACAAGACCTATCTGATATAAAAAGCATCATTGGAAATAATACACACACACACACGTTATGCTGGCCTGTTTCATGTCAATTTGACACAAGCTAGAATCCTTTAGAAGGAAGGCATTAGAAGATTCTTCCATAAGGTTAGCCTGTAGGCAAGTCTGTAATGCATTTTCTTAATTAGTGATTGATAGGGGAGGGCTGAGCTCACTTTGGGTAATGCCACCACTGGCCTGGTAATCTAAAGTGCTATAAGAAATCAGAACAAATTGTGGATGAACAAGCCATGTAGAAGCACTCCTCCATGACCTCTGTATCAGTTCCTCCTGCCCCAAATTCCTGCTTCGAGTTCCCTGAATGATAAGATATAAGATGAAAACAACTCTTTCCTCCTTGAGTTTATTTTGGTCATGGTGTTTTATCATAGCAATAGAAAACCTAAAGCACACATTTAGTACAGTTGTCATTGATGAAATAAAGCCTGTTATCTCATTAACTATGTAAAGGAAATAGCTCTTAAGTTAGTAAATTTATTTTTAATATTAAATGTATAGTGATATAGTAATGCTATCAAGAAAAAGGTCTTCATTTCATGACTTTAGGGTCTTGAATACAATCTTATTTAGTTTCCCACTGGAAATAAACATCTGAGTGTCATGATATGTTTTGTCATTTCAATATTGCAAACGTATAGTCACATTCGAGACCATGTAAAGAAAATTGAAAGCTGTATTTAGAAGTATTATGAAATCAAGTAGTATTTCATAAACTTGACATCATGAGCATGATAATGAGGTCATGGAGGAGTCCTTCCTCATGTGCTTGCTCATCCACAACTTGTTCTGATTTCTTACAGCACTTCAGACTACCAAGCCAGTGGTAGCACTACCTAAAATGAGAGGAGCCCCCCCACCTCTTCAATCACTAATTTTTTTTTTATTATTATACGTAAGTACACTGTAGCTGTCTTCAGACACTCCAGAAGAGGGAGCCAGATCGGATGGTTGTGAGCCACCATGTGGTTGCTGGGATTTGAACTTATCACCTTCGGAAGAGCAGTCGGGTGCTCTTACCCGCTGAGCCATCTCACCAGCCCCCTCAATCACTAATTTTTTAAAAATGCATTACAGACTCACCTACAGGCTAATCTTATTTCACCTTCAATAAAGTGAAAGTCAAACACAGATTCAGGAAACGGTTACAGGTTACATCTGATTGAACAACATGTTCTATCTTTGAATTCCGACTAAGAAGATGTTCAGAAATATCTATACAATCCATCCACCAACAGTTATTGCACAAGATTTTTCTTTGCAAACTGTGAGCAGAGCTTGCTTGACTGTCCAGAGACAACATTTGCATAAGGCTATACATGCAGTTCAATTACTCTCTATACTTCTCTCTGTGACTCTGTCTTTCAGAAACATATATTCCTCCTGTTCCCAGGATGCCCAGCTCTACTAAGTGGGTAATAGAAGTATTTGTGGTTTTGGTGGTGAGTTTTTAGTGGTTGACCATCTCTCAGCCCTAGAAACTTTTATTACAATACTTAGGAAACTGAGTTACTTAATATTTGTATCCCCCATCAATATTCTTTTATTTCCTAGAATATTAAAGAAAAAAACTTCTGAGAGAACAATTTTATAAGAAATTAAAATTTTCTGAGGCTTTCCAACTAATTCTCAAATCATACAAAGGTCATTTATCCAGCATTCCCTTAGGATGGTCAATTTTGATCTTTCTAGTTTCCTGAGCCTGAAACTGACCCTGTGCCATAGCTCTCCATACCCAACTCCCTCCAAAAGAGAGAGCTGGTCTCCCCCACCCCAGAGTGCTGACACACCTGTGAGCACAGGTAGGACCACCACTTCTGCACCAAAGGGACTACCAAGAGCCCCTAGGACACAGGAACCAAGGAGCATACTGGAACAGGATTCTTCCAGTTTCCATAGGCACCCTGAGTGAACCCTGAGCCATAACTCTCTGTACCCAGATCCCATAGGAAGAGAGCTGGTCTCCCAAGAGTGCCTACACACCTGAGAGTACAGGTATGATCACCACTTCTGCTCAAACTTGGCTCAAGAGGAACCTGCCCTGAGCCAACAAGACATGGGAAAAAGGAACAGCCAAGGACAGGATCCTTCCTGTTTCCCTCTGCCTCCCAAGAGCTGACCCTGTGCCACAGCTCTCCACACTCAAATTCCTTCCAGAGAGAAATGGTCTCCCAGGAGTGCTGACACAAATGATTATAGGAGAAATAAGCCACAGTCAGAGACAGCAAGACTAGCTAACACCACAAATAACCAGATGGTGAAAGAGAAGGGCACGAACACAAGTAACAGAAACAAAGGATACTTGGCATCATCAGAAACCAGTTCTCCCACCACAGCAATCCCTGAATACCCCCAACACATAGGAAAAGCAAGACTCTGATTTAAAATTACATCTCATTATGATAATAAAAGACTTTAAGAAGGACATAAATAACTCCCTTAAAGAAATACAGGAGAACACAGGTAAACAGGTAGAAGTCCTTAAAGAGAAAACACAAAAGTCTCTTAAAGAATTAGAGGAAACACAACAAAACAGGAGAAGGAATTAAACAAAAACATCCAGAATCTAAAAAAATGGAAATAGAAGCAATGAAGAAATCACAAAGGGACAAAACTTTGGAGATAGAAAACCTAGGAAAGAGATAAGGAGTCATAGATGCAAGCATAACCAAGAGAATACAAAAGCTAGAAGAGAGACTCACAGGGGCATAGAAACACTGACACAATAGTTAAAGAAAATGCATAAAAGCTCTTAAGATAAAACATCCAGGAAATCCAGGGCACAATGAGAAGACCATACCTAAGGATAAGAGGTATACAAGAGAGTGAAGATTCAAGCTGGGCATGGTGGCACAAGCCTTTAATCCCAGCACTCAGGAGGCAGAGGCAGGCGAATTTCTGAGTTTAGAGACCAGCCTGGTCTACAAAGTGAGTTCCAGGACAGCCAGGACTATACAGAGAAACCCTGTCTCAAAAAACAAAAACAGCTTTTTCTTCTCTCCCTCCTTTCTCTCTTTTTACTCTTCTCTGCCCCCCCTCAATAAACCTCTCCCACATGGAGCCACCAGAAAAAAAAAACAGAAAGAGAGAGACAGAGAGAGAGAGAGACAGAGAGAGAGACAGAGAGAGAGAGACAGAGAGAAACAGAGAGAGACAGAGAGAGACCTATCAGAATTACACCAGTCTTCTCACCAGAGAGTATGAAAGCTAGAAGATCCTAGGCAGATCTCATACAGACCCTAAGAGAATACAAATACCAGCCCAGGCTACTAGACCCAGCAAAACTCTCAATTACCATAGATGGAGAAACCAAGATATTTCATGACAAAACCAAATTTACACAATATCTTTCCACAAATCCAGTCCTACAAAGGATAATAGATGGAAAACCCCAACACAAGGAGGGAAACTATACTCTATTAAAAACAAGAAACTAATCTTCTTTCAACAAACCAAAAGAAAATAGTCATACAAACATATTTCCACCTCTAACACCAGAAGTAGCATGAAGCAACAATAACTATTCCTTAATATCTCTTAACATCAATAAAAAGACATAGACTAAAAGACTGAATCATAAACATACCTCAGTGAAAAAGACAGACACTACCTCAGAGTAAAGAACTGAAATACAATTTTCCAAGCAAATGGTACCAAGAAACAAGCTGGAGTAGCCATTCTAATATTGAATAAAATCAACTTTCAACCAAAAGTCATCAAAAAAGATAAAGAAGGTCACTTCATACTCATCACAGGGAAAATATACCAAGAAGAATTCTCAATTCTAAACATCTATGCTCCAAATGCAAGGGTACCCACATTAATAAAAGAAACTTTACTAAAGCTCAATGCATAATGTTTCACCTTATACACTAATAGTGGGAGACTTCAACACCCTACTCTCATCAATGGACAGATCATGGAGACACAAACTAAACAGAGACACGGTGAAAGTAACAGAAGTTATAGACCAAATGGAATATGTGTGTGTGTGTGTGTGTGTGTGTGTGTGTGTGTATGACATTTCATAATAAAACAAAAGAATATACATTCTCTTCAGCACCTCATGGTACCTGCTCCAAAAATGACCATAAAATGTCATAAAACATGCCTCAACAGATACAAGAAGATTGAAATAATCCTATGCATCCTATCAGGTCACCATGGACTAATGCTTGCTTTCAATAACAGCAAAAACACCAGAAAGCCCACATACACATGGAAGCTGAACAATGCTCTACTTAATGATAATGTGGTCAAGGAAGAAATGAAGAAAGAAATTAAAGACTTTTCGGAATTTAATGAAAATGAAGGCACAACATACCCAAAGTGGATATTAGGCAAAGAGTGTGGAATACTCATAATACAACTCATGGATCACATGAAACTCAAGAGGAACAAAGACCAAGAGTGGATGCTTCAGTCCTATTAGCAGGGGGAGCAAAATAATCATGGGAAGTAGATGGTGGGAGGGACTTGGGAGGAAGAGAAGAGGGGAGGAAGAGGGGAAGAATCAGGTATGGGAGGACATGGAAGAGATATACAGAGGGTCTGGAAATTGAACAGAGGTTGTAGCAATGGGGGATGGGAAACAGGGGTTAGCAACCAGAAAGTCCCAGATGCCAGGAAAGCGAGAGCCTCCCTGGATTCCATGGCTATGATATTAGCTGAAATATCCCAAAAAGGGGATGGAGAACCTGTGGAGATCACATCCAGAGGTGAGGCATGGCCACCTGGTTGAGGAATTGGGCCACCCATCTGTCTCCAAAATTTTAAGCCAGAATTTCTCTTATGTAAAGGAAACACAGGGTCAAAGTGTGGAGCAGAGATTTAAGGAAAGGCCATTCAGCAACTGCCTCACCTGGGGATACATCCCACATGCAGACACCAAACCCAGACACTATTGCTGATGCCAAGAAGTGCTTGCTGACAGGAGCCTGATATAGCTGTCTCCTTAGAGGTTCTGCCAGATCCTGACCAATACAGATGTGGGTGCTCACAGTCAACCATAGGACTGAGCACAGGCACCCAGGGGAGGTTAGGGGAAGGACTGATGAACTTGAAGGAGTCTTATCTGGCATCAGTAGGAGGGAAGGCCCTTGTTCCTGTGAAGGCTTGATGGCCCAGTGTAGATGAATGCTAGAGTGGTGAAATGGGATTGGGTAGGTGGGTTGTAGAACATTCTCATAGAAGAAGTGTAAGGATGGATGGGATAGGGTGTTGGCAGAGGGGAAAACAGAAAAAGGCTTAACATTTGAAATGTAAATAAATAAAATTCTAAAAAGAATAATAAAATTTTAAAAAGAAGATGATCAATTTTGTTAACTGAATTAAAGATGATGAACCAATAAATACTATCACACATGTACATTGGTGATTTAAGAAACTTGATAATGATTTATTCTTTATAGCTCCTAGGATCCTGGGCTTGGAGCCAATTCAGATATATATAAAGGGGTTAGCTTTATTAGTAATGATATCAAGAGCAGGAGTTTTGGCATAGCTGTGAGGTTGCAGCAAACTTTTTTTTTTTTTTTTGGCTTTTTGAGACAGGGTTTCTCTGTGTGCCCTGGCTGTCCTGGAACTATGTCCCCAAACTACAGGCAAGGTTGGAAGTCAGATCAACAGTTCTTTCAGGCAGACTGAGAACAGAGGCAGGTAGAATGAGGGAACATTCAATCTCTGAACTCACCAACTAGCAGAACCTTCCTCATAGGCACACAACGCAGATGTTTATTTTTGCCCTAAAGCCCAAAAGGTATCAGATGTATCTCAGTCATATTGGGACAGGACTTCCTACAGTTCCTGGTAAACGTGCATAAATTAGATTTTTTTTTTTTACTATTTACTATTTTCTTTTATATTTACTTTAAGAAAGAGAAATATGAGCTTTTCTGGGTAGCATAATTAGTATTCAGACTCTCAGATTTTTCAGTTAATGGATAGAACACTACACACTGTTTTCCTCTATCTTAGCAAGGAGAATAAGAACAACCTCTGACACAAGATATGCTGGTGTGAGGTTTTTAGAGGATAAAATGTTTGCCTGTTGCTTTGACTTTCTGAGACCTGGATATCAAACTTGAATTAAGATATGTGTTCTTTCCTTCAAGAACAGAAAATGATCATCAACAAGGGTTGTTCACTTTGTACATAGTAGTTTTGAGACATATCTTCTAGTACTAACCATTAATGGGAAACAGAAAGCATCCAAACTTAAATCACTACTTCACTCATTCAAAATCAGTTGTATCAAATATATATTATCTCTCCTCCACTGAATAATGTGCGTCAAGAGAAAAATGGCTTCTATGTCCAGTTTCTTATACACTTGCATATTTTAGAAGATATGAGTTAGGGAGAATGACTATAGAAAGTCCATAGCAGTAGGCTTCATCCTTCATAAAACTAACATCTAAATAAAAAATTTAAGTTTTTCATACTCAACTTGATGGTAATTGTGGTAATATTTTAATATTTCATGTGAGATAGGGTTTCATATCATAAAATTTTTCTTTAGTGGTATCACAAAAATTCTCAAAAATTTTGTAGGATATTATATTTTCAGATTAGATATATCTATACCACCAGTTTCTGTAATCACTTTCAAAGTTAAAATTAGTCTTGTAGTAAAATAATTAAATATAGGATGAATTTCTTAAATTATGATTAATTTACCTTTATAAACTACTACTGTGATAAACAGGGAATAGTTCTGAGACATTTCATCTAAATTATTCTTCCTTCCATAGGAAATGAAACATATCTTAAAACATCATCCCTCATGAACTCAATAAAAGTTGTGTCAATAACTTCAGCTAAATAAACTATAAATGTTTGCAATGGTAATCTGTCAGAAAACTAATTTGAAACAAAATCAAAACAAATGATGAAAGCCAATAGTCAGACTTAGTTTTATTCTTCTACTTTTGCTAGAAGTCAAAATGCTAGTTGAAAGTCATAAGAAGGTTGTAGGCATCACAAAGACTGGGCTGTCGAACCAAAAAGAGCAGAGATGAAACTCAGATTTTATATTGTCTTTGTCATGTATAAAGCCAGGAGTTTACAGCCTGTCTTTTCAGAGGTATGTGGAGTGACAGATATGACAGCACTGGTACACAAGAAACAGTCCTACCTCGGCAGTCTCTTCCATGAACTTAAACTGAAAAACTCTGGAAGCCCACAGCAATGCCCATGTCTCTGGAAGGAATGAACTACCCAGATGAACATAGAGGCTACTACTGATCCTCTATACAGAGATTTGGAGATTTAAGAAAATACATTTTAAACTTTGAGAATTAGAAAACATAATTTGGTACCATATTAACCCTTTTATTATGTCTAGTTTCTAACAGTAAGCCCATTAGATACTCTAGCAATGTTTTGATGAGGAAACTGAGTCATGGAGACATGTCCAAGGACACAAAGAATAGGATATCTGAAATTTGAAGGTAAGTAAAAAGTATCTACTCCAAGGGAGAAGCTGTTAAAGCTACTGCTAAAACAAAATGTTAAGCCAATACACACCACACCAGATGTGAATAGCAATGGATTGTATTAACAAAGGCTTTGATCTTATCAATGTATCACATTTTCTGAAAACATTAATCTTTTTCGTTTAAACATCACAGAAATGATAATATTCCATACTTCCATAAAAATAATATTACATTAGCTATCATTTATAGCTTGTCCAGAAGATCAAAAGTGGTTTTGTGTTTTATTTTCTGCTAATCTCTACTATAACAGCCATAGTTATGAGATAGAAGTGTGTCTGAAAGATTAAGATTAAGCACTTCTGGTCAGGATAAAAGGCACTGTGGCAAAGTGAAAGAACAAAACCCGAGCATGTGGGAGACACCTTGAGTTTTCAGACACCAAAGCATGAGATACATCTCTAGGCTGTTCCATTTCATCATAGATCAAGATCATCATGATCAAGGTAGATATGAGAGAAACTAATGAGAAATGAAGATAAGGCAAATATAGAGAGAACAGCTGCCTGGAATGCTCTCTTTAACATTAGCTAGTCTTGAAAATTGAAATATACATGCCTAATATGGACTTACACAAGAAAAAAAAAATGACACATTTGAGCATAAAGAGAGGAAAGGTGGAAATGTTTGCACGCTGAAAAATCTCCATAGACCACTCAACCTAGCAGTTAGCTGAGGGAGCTATGACTTTTCCAGGCATCATACCTAGCTTTGAAACATCAGCCTCTACTAGTTGCTTTGACAAGTCTCAAACCTGAGGAGCATGCACCCTACCTCTAATTCCTTCCCAGGTCTTTTCTCATATTCTATTTCTCTGACATAAAGAAAATTTTCATTAAAGAAACCAATTCTTATCTTCCTTAATGATAAATCATAAAAGACAATGACTCACATCCTCAGCAGGAAGCCAGAGTCAAAGATCTCTGTGAATCTGGGGTAACCTTTGTCATTGATCAAGAACGTCCTTCCCTGAGAGAACCTGGCTGGTTTTTTTGGTTTTTTGGTGTTTTTTTTTTAGAACTTCATCAGAAAGAAAGATACAAGTCTAAAGATATATGCCTTCTGCATATATGTTATAGTTGTGTGACTTGGTCTTCTTGTGGCAGTACTGACAGAGAGAACAGGGGCTGTTCCTGACACTGCTGCCAGATTTTTAGACCTATTTCTCTATACTGGCTTTCCTTTTCCTCCCTTAATTACAAGGGAAGGGCCTAGTCTTATTGCAACTTGATATGCTATGTTTGGTTGATATTCACGGGATACCTGCTTTTTACTGAATAGAATTAGAGGAGTGGATATGGGAGGCAAAGGAGAGTTGGGGGAGATAGATGGACTGGGAGGAGAAGAGGGAGGAAAAACCATGGGCAGATGTGAAATTATAATAATGGAGAAGAAGGAGAAAGAGAAGAAGAAGAAGAAGAAGAAGAAGAAGAAGAAGAAGAAGAAGAAGAAGAAGAAGAAGAAGAAGAAGAAGAAGAAGAAGAAGAAGAAGAAGAAGAAGCAGAGAAGGAGAAGGAGAAGGAGAAGGAGAAGGAGGAGAAGAAGGAGGAGGAGAAGGAGAAGGAGAAGAAGGAGAAGAAGGAGAAGAAGGAGAAGAAGGAGAAGAAGAAAGGAAGAAAAGAAAAAAGGAAGAGAGAGAGAGAGAGAGAGAAATTTATTTTAAAGAGCCCTAAGAAACAAATGTTTATAGTAGTTCTCAACTTGTGGGTCATGATCCATCCTATATCAGATATTTATATTACAATTCACAATAGTAGCAAAATTACAGTTATGAAGTAGCAACAAAATAATTTTATAGTGTTGGCCACCACAAGGTAAGGAACTGTATTAAAGAAAGGTGGCATCATGAGGAAGGTTGAGAACTACTGTTTTAGAAGCTCTCTGAATGTAGCAGGTAATATCAACTCTCATTTATTAATCAATTAAATCTATGCTTGGTATTCACTTGCAGTGTCACAATTAATACTCAAAGTAATTCATTTTATTTTCACTATTCTGCTTATTGATGAAGCCTGGATTGAGAAATTTTACTAACAACACCCCACTGGATTCAATACTTAATTCCAGATCCCCAAAGCCTGTTCCTTTATCCATTATGCTATACCATGCACATGAGGAACAGGCCTATCTTAAGGTCATTTTCAAAAGCTCTATTTTGTTGAATGAGTTCAAATCAATGAACACCAACCTGGTCCCAGATCAACACCATCACAGATATGTCAGTTGTACAATTAGCACTGGAAAGTGGTATGATCTTCAAATGAAGCTAGGGTAGAAACTCAAAACACAGTGATTGTGGTTTGAATGTAACGTGTCTTCTATGTGTTCATATGTTTAAAAACTTGACTCCTAGTATGTAGCGTGGACTTAGAATGTTGTAGAACTTTTAACAGGTATAAGAAGCAGGTCTCTAGAGGTAGGCCTTGAGATATTATAGCCTGGTTCCACTTGCTGACTCTTGTCTGAATTCCATTCTAGCCAAATATGAGAAGACAGTGTCTCAGTACACACCTTTGCCACTATGGAGCCATGTCTCTTCCTCCATAACAGACTGTATCTCCTCCATTCTTTAAGTTGCTTCTTGTTAGGTAGTCAAAGTAATGAGAGAAGTAACTAATATGCCAGCCCTCCTGTACTTTCCAAGTTCATTGATATGGACTTTTTTGTTCTCCTGAATGAATTGCTTGCTAAGCTGCAAGGACCCCAAAATAGAAGCACTTAAGATTAAAATATGTCACAACTCAGAGTAGATCCCAATGCATACTCTCATTTTGTGCCCCTTCTTTATTGCAGCCACAGTCTATTACCAGTGGATCTCTGGTCACTATAATAGTGACATAGAAAGCACATCCTTGTCACAGCTACCCTTTCTGAGACCAAAGAAGCCTCAGAAACAAAATATCCAGTGAAAGCTCTCTTAGCTGCGGCGTGGCTTGGCATCTCTGGAGCAATGCAGGGAAAGCTCTTAAGAGAAACAAATTGTCTTTTACAACATCATCTATTTTGTCCTGAGGAAACAATGCAGGGGAAAAAATTGAAATGATTTGTTTAATGTAAAATAAATACTTCCTCTGCCCTGACTGAGGTTATTTTGAATTTGAGCCAAAATAGCTATTAGTGGTGATTGGAAGTGTGAGTCAAAGAACAAACGTCCCTCTCCCATCCCGTGGATGCCAGGAACAAAGAAGAACCTTTTTCTCCTTGTCTCATCACCCCTAAAGAGAGAGTAGCATGGTCCAATCAGGCATAAGGACAGAGACAACTCCAGAAATAATTAACTTACCAGCAGTCCATGGCGTGAAAAGGCTAAGGAGAAGAAATTGCTTGTTTTTCTTTGCTTGTTTTGTCCAGGAACAAACAAACAAAAATAAATCATCTACTTATTATAAATTGCATTATCTAATTCTAAGGCAGAGTGAGTTTAAGGTACTGTCATTCACATTCAACCAAGTCTAGATTCAAATGTTTATAGCTAGTAGGTGATGATTAGAGTTTCAGAACTCAAGTCAGACTTGTTGTCTGTCTTAATTTGCTTCCTGTTGCTGTGGTGAACACCATAACTAAAGGGAACTTGAGGAGGAAAGACTTTCTGTGGCTTACACATCTACATCATAGTCTATCACTGAGGGAAGTCAGAGCAGGAACTCAAGCAGAAACAGAGGCTGAAACTATGGAACGTACATGATAGAAGATGAAAATAAATGCCTACAAGTTGACCTCTGACCTCCATATGGGCACTATGGCACAAGCACATTTAACTACACACACACATCACAGAAAAGAAAAAAAAATCTACTGTGATGATTCCCCTAGGTTCCTCCCAGGGACTTACCAATGGCTTATGTCATCACCTACCAAAAGGTGAGGGGTGAATATAAAAGGATTGCTTACTACCCCAGTTCACTTACTCTCTCTTTTTCATTATCTCTGTTCCCACATGTTCCTGGTTGGTCTTTATCTCTGTTCCCCTCCTTCCTGCCCTTCTTTCTGTCCTTATTTGTCCCCACTTCTGTTCCTTTATAGCTCTGCTCCCAGCTGTCTGCCTCTACTGATTCTCAGGCCCTCACTTTCTCCTTCCCTTCCTCCAAATAAACCTCCTTTATTCCAGCTCTACCACATGGTGTGATTTCTCAGGAGATACCTTGGCATGGGCTACCCAGTTCTCCTCTCATGGTATATTTCATAACATACTGGAGAAGAGAGAGAGAGAGAGAGAGAGAGAGAGAGAGAGAGAGAGAGAGAGAGAGATCTAGAAAGGAAGGGGAAAAAAGTTAATTCTAGATTCTCCAAAGTCTATGGATTGGTAATGGTATTTATAAAGGTGTCATGTTTTACAAAATTTGAGATTAAGAATGTTCAAACTATATTAATAGATAATGCCTAGCATAATAAAAAGGACAAGTCTCACCAGATAACATAGGAGAATGTTAATGTGAGAAGGCTAGGCTGATTCAATGACAGGCTTCACATTGGTAGTTAAGAAGACTAAGCCTAAATCTCTATTTCCAAGAACTGGGTAATTCCAGGCAAGTCCAGACCTCAGAAGCTGTCCTGCCACCTAGTTTAAGGCAAGGATAATAGGTCAGTAGCAGTTTCCAGACTTCTTCAGCTACTTGCTCAGCAATAGTTTCCAAACCTCCCCAGAAAGTTTCCAGCCCCCATACCTAAATAATGGAATGTCCACAGGGATTGACCCCATAGATTAACATAGAGGTCACCTAACCCAGAATTCCCTAATGTGCTTTGAATCAGTCTTGCAAGCTCACTTGGTTGTCTCTCCATTCTGGTAATGGGAGTCCCCAGAATGCTGGACTTCTACAGAATAAAACATTATGAGTTGACATACTATTTGAGTCTTGGTATCATTTCTCAGCTAATCATGGACCCTACAAATGTACATTATTCACATGCACTATATCATTGAAAACTAGTAAAAAGCTGAAATTATAACAAGAGGAAAGTAGTATTAATAATATGACTGGGGAAAATGGGAAATAAAAACAATGAAGGAATTAGCCTATGTGTTTTCCAGAAATTAAAGCAGAACTAAGTATTCAGAAATTAATTGAAAAGATGGAAAAAATCTAGAAGGAGGGTATGGCAGAGGGAGAAAGGGAAATAAAAGTGAAGAGCTTAGCAAGACTCATACTAGAAGAAAATATTCCTCCAAAAATTGCATAAAATCTACACAGCCTCTAGAGAATAACAATGTGAAGTCAAACTTTAAGTGATTAAAAAAAATCCGATGATAAGATAATCTTAATACTTGTTAATTTTAATTGTATGTGCTTGAGTGTTTAGCCTGCATGTATGTAAGTGTATTGCACCCATGCCTGGTGCCTACAAGGACAAGAAGTAGGAATTGGATTCCTCAAAATTTGAGGTACAGATGGTTTTGAGTCACCATATAAATGCTGGGAATCACTTTTGGGTTCTCTAGAAGAGCAGCCAGTGCTCTTAAATGTTGAGCCATCTCTCAAAACCTGGAAAGAGAAGAGAAGAGAAGAAAAGAGAAGAGAAGAGAAGAGAAGAGAAGAGAAGAGAAGAGAAGAGAAGAGAAGAGAAGAGAAGAGAATATTTGAGTTAAGAGAGAAAGTTGAAAATATTTAAAAATCACTAAACGTTTAATTGTATTGTGGGGGAAAACCAGGCTAACTATTAAAACTCAAGCTAAAATTCGAAGACAGAGTTTTCTTTTCTTTTAATTTTTTATTAACACATTATTTCTTGTTTTGTTTTGATTTTTCATTTTCAATTTATTTACATCTCAAGTGTTATACCTTTCCCGCCTCCCCACCCACTTCCCAGAAACCCTCTATCCCATCCCCTGTCTCCACCTGCTTCTATGAGGGTATTCTTTAACCCACCCACCTACTCCTGCCTCCTTAACCTCAATTCACCTACACTGGGACATCTATCAAGCCTTCATAGGACCAAGGACCTCTCCTCCCATTGATGCCTGACAAGGCCATCCTCTGCTGCATATGCAGTTGGAGCTATGTGTACTCCTTGGTTGGTGGCTTAGTCCCTAGGAGCTCTGGGAGGGTCTAGGTGATTTATATTGCTGTTCTTACTATAGGGTTGCAAACCCATTCAGCTCCTTCAAGCTGATTTTCTCTGATTCCTCCTTTGGGGATCCCATACTCAGTTCAATGGTTGGCTGTGAGCATTCAACTCTGTATTTATAAGGCTCTGGCAGGGCCTCTCAGGCTACTTTCAGCAAGAATTTCTTAGCATCCACAACAGTGTTGGAGTTTGGTGACTGTATCTGAAATGAATCCCCAGGTGGTACAGCCTCTAGATGGTCTTTCCTTCAGTCTCTGATCTGCACTTTGTTTCCATATTTGCTCCTGTGAGTATTTTGTTTAGCTTTCTAAGAAGGACTGAAGCACCCATACTTTGGTCTTCCTTTTTCTTGAGCTTCATGTGGTCTGTGAATTGTAACTTGGGTATTTGGAGCTTTTGGACTAATATCCACTTATCAGTGAGTGCATACCATGCATGTTCTTTTGTGATTATCAACTCTCATGATATTTTCTAGGTCCATCCATTTGCCTAAGAATTTCATAAACTCATCATTTTTAATAGCTGAGTAGTACTCCATTGTGTAAATGTACCACATTCTCTGTACCCATTCCTCTGTTGAAGGATATCGGGGTTCTTTCTAGCTTTTGGTTATTATAAATAAGGCTGCTATGAACATAGTGGAGCATGTGTCCTTGTTTTATGTTAGAGTGTCTTTTGGGTATATGCCCAGGAGTGGTATAGCTGGGTCCTTAGGTAGTACTATGTCTAGTTTTCTGAGGAAAAGCCAGTCTGATTTCCAGAGAGGTTGTACCAGCTTGCAATCCCACCAAAAATGGAAGAGTGTTTCTCTTTCTCCACAACCTTGCCAGCATCTTTTGTCACCTGAGTTTTGATCTTAGCCATTCTGACTCTTGTGAGGTGGAATCTCAGAGTTGTTTTGATTTGCATTTCCTGGATCAATTTACATTCTTCTACATGTTGACTGCCAGTTGAACCAGCACCATTTGTTGAAAATGCTGTCTTTTTTTCCACTGGATGGTTTTAGATCCTTTGTCAAAGATCAAAAGATCATAGGTATGTGAATTCATTTCTGGGTCTCCAGTTCTATTCCATTGATCTACCTGCCTGTCACTGTACCAATACCATGCAGTTTTTAACAAAATTGCTTTGTAGTACAGCTTGAGATCATGGATGCTGATTCCCCCAGAAGTTCTTTTATTGTTGAGAATAATTTTCAATATCCTGGGTTTTTGTTATTCCAAATGAAGTTGAGAAGTGCTCTTTCTAACTCTATAAAGAATTGAGTTGGAATTTTGATGTGGATTGCATTGACTCTGTAGATTGCTTTCTGCAAGATGGCCATTTTTACTATATTAATCCTGCCAATCCATGAGCATAGGAGGTCTTTCCATTTTCTGAGGTCTTCTTTGATTTTTTTCTTCAGAGATGTGAAGTTCTTGCCATACAGACCTTTCACTTGCTTGGTTAGAGTCACACCAAGATACTTTATATTGTTTGTGGCTATTGTGAAGGCTGTCATTTCCCTAATTTCTTTCTCAGCCTGTTTATCCTTTGAGTATAGGAAGGCTACTGATTTGTTAGAGTTGATTTTATATCTGGCCACTATGCTGAAGTTGTTTATCATCTGCAAGAGTGCTCTGGCAGAGTTTTGGGGGTCGCTTATATACACTATCAACTCTTGCCAAATCCTCCCCAACTCTCTACCTACCTATTTCATACTCTTATTTCTTGTCTAAAAAAAAACAAAACACAAACAAAATAAAACAAATAAAAAACAAAATCAGAAAACACACACAACTAATCTTCAAAAATTAAAACAAACAAACAAAACCAATAATACATTAATACCAAAACTCTACAAAACAAACAACACACAAAAATTTGGAGTTCATTTTGTAATGGCCAACTGATTTGGACATAGTGCCTGTACTAAAATATCATTAATATACACAATGTCATGCTATTAGAAAACAATTTCCTTATTGGAAATAATCCACCATAGAAAGAGTACAGAGTAAAAGATTATTGAGGCACCACCATTCTACATTTAGAAAGAAAAAAAAGAGATAAACCTGTTATGTAGAAATCATATGCAACTTTTCATGAATAAAGAATAACTCTGACCTCAGTCCAATGCTTGGCTATAAATATCTGCATCTGTGTCAGTCAGCTGCTCTCAGAGCCTCTCAGAGGACAGCCATGCCAGGCTCCTGTCTGTAAGCAGATCATAGCATCAGTAATTGTCTCAGGGTTTGGTGCCTCCCCATCGGATGGATCCCAAGTTGGGCTGGTCACAAGTCAGCCATTCCTTTAGTCTCTGCTCCATTTGTGTCCTTGCACTTCTTTTAGACATAAACAATTTTGAGTCAAAATTTTTGAAGGTATGTTGGTGTCCTCATTCTTTCACCGAGGCCCCTGTCTACCTACTGGAGATGATCTCTTCAAGTTCCATTTCTCCATTGTTGAGCATTTCAGCTAAGGTCACCCACATTGAGTCCTGGGATCCTCCCATTCCAGGTCTCTGGGACTTTCTAGAGGCAGCTGAATATTTCTATTCATTCTCCTGGCTTTCTGGGCTACTTTCCTGTCCTCCTCCCCCAACACCTGATCCTCACCCCCCTTTTCCCCTCCCCCTTCTCTTTCCCATTCAGGTCCCTCAATCTTTTTGCCTCCCATAATTGTTTTGTTCTCCCTTCTAAGTGGGATTGAAGCATCCTTACTTCTGCCTCCCTTCTTCTTTAACTTCTTAGAGTCTATATGGTGTATCAAGGTTATTCTGTATGTACATTTTTCCTACTATCCATTTTTTAGTGAGTACAGACCCCAATGGAACAGTTAGGGGAAGATTAAAGGAACTGAAGGGGATAGCAACCCCTAGGAAACCGACAGTATCAACTAACCTGGACCCCTGGGATCTTCCTGAGACTAAGCCACCAATAAAAGAGCATACTGGGGATGGTCCAAGCCCCACCCCTGCACATATGTAGCAGAGGACTCCCTTTTCTGCCCTCAGTTGGAGGGGATCCACCTAATCCTGTAAAGATTTGATGTCCAGGGAAGGGGGTGGGGTGGGGGAACCCTCTCAGAGATGAAGGGAAGGGATGGGGGAAGATCTATGAGAAGGGCAACCAGGAAGGGAAGCAATATTTGTGATGTAAATAAATAAAGTAGTGAATTAATAAAAAGAAAAAGAGTAACTCTGTTGGCAAAGATATGAACCCAAAGACTGGAATCATGAGTCACAGACAATGACCAAAAACCCTAAAACTCACATCATATGCCTGAATGTGTACTGGAAGTTTTGTGCATAGGGATTTATTTTTTTTCTATTTCTGCTAAAATAAAAATATTTGTACTTTTGTACTTGGTCTACAAGACCATTGCTTTGTAGTTAAAGACAATATTCATGTTTTCTGGGTTCAAAGGTCCAAAGAAGAGAAATTTTGTTCCAAAATGGGTCATGCTCAGAACATCACATTTAACAAATATAAAAAATTTAGATGATGACATTTGAGTATTTTAAGGCAATGAAATCTGGATTCTGATTTGATGCTCTAATAGATGGAGAGTTTTGGAGGAACTGAGCAGTTGTATTTTGCATATGGTCATTGTAAGAAAACATGGGATGTGGGTTAGCAGTACAGGTCACAATTATAGAGGACCATGATTTAAGGAATGGTAACAGTTGTGACCCGCCATATAAAGTTAGAAGATGAAGTCTCTCATGGAGCCTAGCAAGGAAATGTAGTCCTGACAACTGACTTCAGATTTCTCATCCTCTTTGAACTATAAACTTGAGTTATTTTAAGGCACTATATTTATGTTAATTTGGTATGACATAAGAAGAAAATAAATACAGATTTAAAGGTGTAGCAGTTAGGACTAAAAAATAAAAAATTACAGAAAACGTATATGGAGAGATTTATTACAAGAGGTTATGTGCACAATTGTGGTTGATTGGACAAGTTTGATGATGGGCAGGCCACAGTGAGAGAAAAGGGGATTCTCAGGCAGTGTGTTCTTGCATGCACAGGAAGAATCCTTTCTCAACAGAGAAATCTTAGCACTTCTTTTAAGGCCTTTCACCTGAGTAAGTCATGCCTGTCAGGATGATTTATGTTATGCTCTCTAAAATTCAGATGCTTATGGACTTTAACCAAGTCTTTAACATTTTTCAGAATAAAACCTAGATAAGCACTTGATTGAATAAGCACAGACTGCATTCTAGCCAAGTTGGTGGTTAAAATTATCACACCAACAAAGCAAAATCAACTCAGTTAAATAGTAGATATGTAGACATCCTGTGATTCCAGGTGATGTACTAGATAAACCAAATAATATTCACAGTGAAATTTTGAAACTTGTATCTAGTCTCCAGAAGACAACTTCTCATAGGAAGATAGTATTAATTTATAAATAATGCAAGTCTGAGGAGAAGGTTCAGTAGGTAGAGTGTTTGCCTTGAAAGCATGCCTGACTGAGTTCAATCCCAGAAACCATATGAGAAAATGGATATGTGTCTCAGGCAAAATTCTACTGCCATTCTTCACAAAAATAGAAATAAAAAACTTTAAAATGCATAAGGATGCACAAAAAAAGCACAAGTTTACAAAACAACCTGAGTAAATATAATAATGTTAGTTGTCTTACTGTATCTGCTTTCAAATTATACTTTGGCATGATGATAATAAAAAGTTTTATATTGTCACAAAACAGATAAATCCATCAATGAAATAGAATTGTGCATTAAGATTCACACAACTACTGTTATCTAATTTTTAGCAAAGATGGTGAAAATATACACCGGAAAAAAAAATCCCATCATCTTCAACAAATGGTGCTGGGAAAACTGGATAAACACATGTAGAAGAATAAAAGTAAACCCTCATCTCTCACTGCACAAAATGTCAACTCCAAGTGCATTAAAGGTCCCTGTCCCCTGCAAAATTTGAAACAATGAAACGGATAGAGAAAAGGGTATAAGGTGCTCTATATAGCAAAGGCATAGGTAAGGAGGGTAAGAAAGGGAATTAAAGGGGGGATACGATGACATTGTATGCAGGGAGTAAACTGTCAAAAAATATTTAAGTCTGTTATGGTGACATCCATGTTAATCCTTGTGCTGGGAAGGATGTCTGCAATTCAGTAGCTAGATAGTTTAGATGACTTGATTATCCAGGCCAGTGAAAGTCTCTGTCTCAAGAAAAAAAAAAAAAGTGTTGTTGTGAATGGTACTTAATACCTGGATTTGTCCTATAGCCTCCACAGGCACTCATGAATGACCATGTTCACACATGAGTACATGTCATATGTGCACTCCCACATACATACACAGACACAAGAGAGAGGGAGAGAGAGAGATAATAAAACATGGGGGATGGTTTCAAGTTTGTCAAAACATTCAATATTTCAAAGGCTATAGAAAAGTTTCAAATTAATGAAGACCAACAGGATATAACTCAAAACAATTCCTCCCCCCAGATGGAACCTGTGCAGAAGGAAGATTTATAAAAGACATTTTAAATAAATTGCAAAATTGAGGAAGAGGAGATAGGTCTGATATAGATATAATGTAAACTTTCCTGATACTTATAACTGCACTGTGCTTACATGAGATATCATTTAGGAAATAACACTTTAAGGAACTCAGAACAAAGCCTTAGGGATGTAAATTGTCTTCATGTGCTATAGAAATGAGTTTTGTGTGTGTGTGTGTGTGTGTGTGTGTGTGTGTGTGTGTGTGTGTGTGTGTATGAAGGGTGAGAGTGTACCAATATTTATGCAATAAGTACAACAATTTCTTTTTTTTTTAAAGTAACTAATACTTCATTAACATAACTGACTTAGGCATCTGGAATGCTGACTGTTTTCTTTGGGGTTTCCACTCCTGTGACAAAACACCATGACCAAAAAGCAAGTTGAGAGGAAAGGATTCATTCTGCTTACATTTCCGTATTGTTGTTTATCACTAAAGGAAATGAGGACAAGAACTTATGCAGGGCAAGAACTTGGAAGCAGGAACTAATGCAGAGGTTATGGAGGGTGCTGTTCACTGGCAGGCTCCCAATGGCTTGTTCAGCCTGCTTTCTTATAGAATTCAGGACTACCACCTCAAGGATGGTACCACCCAAAGTAGGATGGGCCCTCCCCCATTGGTGACTAATTGAGAAAAATGCCTTACAGTTGGATCTCATGGAGACATTTCCTCAACTGAGGAACCTTCCTCTTTGATGACTCTAGCTTGTGTCAAGTTGACACAGAAAAGCAGCAGTACAGAGGCGATAAAACTATAGCTTTGGCTCAGTTCTGGCAAAACACCATGCTTAACAATCTCAAAAGGACTAGAAGTCAATTAGTGGTTTATAAATCCTCATTTAGAAAAAAATATCATGTTTCAGAATTTTTCTTATGCTGAATCCCACAGTCTTAGTAGGTGCCAACTTGGCCCTATTCCACTTAACTCTCCATGCTTCTGATTGTCACAAAGACACGGGGATCTCACCATGGCTTTCCACTGTCTTTTATAGGCATGGGTGCTCTTTAGCTTTCCTGGCCAATGTTGTTGCTAAGCAAGAGAGAGGAGCAGTAAGTCAGGATTAACTCAGACAGTGCATTGCTCTAAAGCCCTCTAAACTTGGTCTTCCTCAGAGGAACCAGTGCAGTGTTCCAAGTGGAGTAAAAGCTGGTATCTCAAGCAATAAGAAGAAGTGGGAAAAGCCTGGAATTCACAAATATGAGATGAAGACAAGAGATAATATCTTTCACTCAAAATTGGTGCAGAATTAAATTTTCTAGGATTTTCTTTAATTAGCACTTCTAAGTTCCTTGTGATATATTTGGTGACCTCAGGTCTTTCAACTGTTATAACCACAGTAATCATAGTTAGACTTCTAGAATGCACTATTTTATTAGCATAGAAATTGAATTTGCTGAAATACAATTATAAAACTACAACTTTGGTTAATAATGTATATTAAATTTTTAACTAGGTTTATGAATGTGTGCATTATACAAATTCTAAGAAAATCACATTCCTAGCAGACTTGAATATTCAAGAACATTAATTATGAGAGAAAACGGTCCTTTGATTCTTATTCATCCTAACTATATTACAAAATCCATTCTTCAGCTTTCCTTATGAAGTAAATATGTCATCCAAGTAAACATCATGAAGACCCTTTCATGGGTGCAACAGAATCTTTCCATTTGTGTTGTAGTTAAGTGCCAGTTTCAGAAAGAAATATTAGCAACATGAGATAAAATTTTAAAGCCTGAAACATCTGACACTAAGTTTTTAGTTCCCTGTTATATTTGTTTCATTCACCACAGCCCAAATTAAAGGATTTTCACAGTGATCTACGAAACCACGCTTTACATCCCACATACATTAGGTCCATTCACTAATTCTCAAATTCTGATATTCTTTGGCTATATTTAGAACAAGAAGTTACTTCAGACTTTTATTATTTTTCAATGATGATTTTAAATACTTTATGTATTACAAGAATTTTTCAAAATAAGACAATACTCTTAATAATTTGATAACCTTCTACATTAATTTGTTTTTGTTTTTGTTTTGTCCTGTGGCCCTGTCATTTCAAATAAATAGTCCTGTGCTCCTATGCTTAAAAGCAAAGTTGCATCTTCAAATCATTTCAAAATGTCAAACTCTAACCTATTTTCCCTACTACAAATTATATCCAATACTTAAAACACAATCCCCAAGAATGCTCTATTCATTTTATACTGCAACAAAGTGACTTGAGATAAATTTATCATCTCTAAACAACTGTGAGGACACAAAAATCTAAGATTTGTGATGTTGAAAAAAGTGGACTGTGGCACTAAGCTTTAATAGGTTATTTTCTAGAACTCTGGCACTTCATAGCCTATCAGACAAATCACTCCATTTTCAGTTCTGAAAAGGACTCTGGAGAAAAGTCCTTTTGAACAAAGTTCAAACTAAGAAAATGCTGTGGCTTGTTCAAGATGTACTGCTGTCAAGTACCAGAGGAGACTTCAATTTAACTCAGGGATAGTTGTTTAGATATGTGTTAACTTTCATAACTGAAGACAAAAACATCCAAAGCCATCTTATGTTATACAAGAATAGCTAACAGTTTATTATTTAACATTGACATTAGAGCCATCCACTGGGCTTAGATGAGAAAGGATCACCAGTTATATTCTAAAGTACATCAGATCCTAGACTCCTGGTGGTACTCATATGCTACAAATGAATGTCTGGCATCTGGATTGTAAGAACGTCAACTCTTCTTATTTTGTGAAGTTTTCAATTAATAACACAGAAGCCATTAGAGAGGAAACAGAAAAAAAATCCCTTAAAAAATTATAGGAAAACACAACCAAACAGGTAAAGGAATTGACCATAATCATCCAGGATCTAAATATGGAAATAGAAACAATAAAGAAACCACAAAGGGAGACAACACTGGAGATAGAAAACCTAGGAAAGAGATCAGGAGTCATAGATACAAGTGTCACCAACAGAATATAAGAGATAGAAGAGAGAATCTCAGGGGCAAAAGATTCCATAGAAAACCACACAATAGTCAAAGGAAATGCAAAATGAAAAAAGCTCCTAACACAAAACATCAGGAAATTCAGGATGCAATGAGAAGACCAAACCTAAGGATAATAGGTATAGAAGAGAGTGAAGATTCCAACTTAAAGGGCAAGTAAATATCTTCAACAAAATTATAGAAGAAACCTTCCCTAACCTAAAGAAAGAGATTTCCATAAACATACAAGAAGCCTACTAAACTCCAAATAGATTGGAACAGAAAAGAAATTTCTCCTGTCACATAATAGTCAAAATCTAAATGCACAAAAGAAAGAAAAAAATATTAAAAGCAGTAAGGGGAAAAGGTCAAATAACATATAAAGACAGACCTATCAGAATTACACCAGACTTCTCACCAGAGACTATGGAAGCTAGGAGATCTTGGGCAGATCTCATACAGACCTTCAGAGAACACAAATGCCAGTCCAAACTACTATACTCAGCAAAACTATCAATTACCATAGATGGAGAAACCAAGATATTCCATGACAAAACCAAATTTACACATTATCTTTCCACAAATCCAGCCCTACAAAAGATAATAGATTGAAAAAGCCTACACAAGGAGGGCTGCTACACTCTAGAAAAAGCAAGAAAGTAATCTTCTTTCAACAAAACCAAAAGAAGATAGCCACACAAACATAAAAATAACATCAAAAATAACAGGAAGCAACAATCACTATTTCTTAATATCTTTTAACGTTAAGGGACTCAATTTCCCAATAAAAAGACAGACTAATAGACTGGTTATATAAACAGGACCCAGCATTTCCCTGCATACAGGAACCTTCAGTATCAGAGACAGACAACGTCTCAGAGTAAAGGAGTGGAAAACAATTTTCCAAGAAAATGGTCCCAAGAAACAAGCTGGGACCAGCTTTATTCTAATATTTAATAAAATCAACTTTCAACCAAAAGCCATCTAAAAAGATAAGGAAGGACACTTCATATTCATCAAAGGAAAAAATCTTCTAACAAGAACTCTCAATTCTGAACATCTATGCTCCAAATACAAGGGCACTGACATTCATAAAACAAACTTTACAAAAGTACACATTGTACCTCACACAATAATAGTAGAAGACTTCAACGTCCCACTCTCATCAATGGATAGATCATGGAAACATAAACTAAACAGAGACACAGTGAAAATAACACAAGTTATGGAACAAATGGATTTAAGATATCTACAGGACATTTCATCCTAAATCAAAAGAATATACCTTCTCAGCACATCATGGTACCTTCTCCAAAATTGACCATATAATCATTCACAAATCAGACCTCAATAAGATTGAAATAATTCAATGCCTCCTAACAGATCACTATGGATTAAGGCTAGCCTTCAATATAAAAAAAAAAAACAACAACAACAACAGAAAGCCCACATACACATGGAAGCTGAACAATGCTCTACTCAAAGATTACTTGGTCAAGGAGGAAATAAAGAAAAAAATTAAAGAGTTTTCAAAATTTAATGAAAGGCACAACATACCAAAACTAATGGGACACAACGTAAGCAGTGCTAAGACGAAAACTTATAGCTCTAAGTGTCTCCAAAAAGAAACAACAAGAGCATACACTAGTAGTTAAACTGCACATCTGCAAGCTCTAGAACAAAAAGAAACAAATACACCCAAGAGGAGAAGATGTAGGAAATAATGAAACTTGGGGCTGAAATCAAAGAATCAAAAAAACTATACAAAGAATCAACAAAATCAAAAGCTCATTTTTGAGAAAATAAAGAAGATAGATAAACCCTTATCCAGACTAACCAGAGGGTACAGAGACAGTATCCAAATTAATAAAAATCGGAACTGAAAAGGGAAGTATAACAACAGAAACTGAGGAAATTCAAAAATCAACAAATCCTACTACAAAAGCCTATACTCAACACAACTGGAAAATCTGGATGAAATTGACAATTTTCTACACAGATATCAAATACCAAAGTTAAATCAGGATAAGTTAAACCATCTAAACAGTCTCATAACCCCTAAAGAAATAGAAGCAGTCATTAAAAGTCTCCCAACCAAAAAAGTCCAGGAGCAGATGGGTTTAGTACAGCATTCTATCAGACCATTGAAGAAGACCAAATATCAATACTCTTCCAACTATTCCAAAAAAATGGAAACAGAAGGAATATTACCCAATTTGTGTTATGAACTCACAATTACACTGATAGCAAACCCTCACAAAGACCCAACAAAGAATGATAACTTCAGACCAATTTCTCTTATGAATATTAATGCAAAAATACTCCATAAAATTCTTGCCAACCAAATCAAAGAACACATCAAAATGATCATTCACCATGATCAAGTAGGCTTAAACTCAAGGATGCAGGGATGGTTCAATATACAGATATCAATCAATGTAATCCACTACATAAACAAACTCAAAGGAAAAAAAACAAAAACAAAAACAAAAAGAAAGCATGATCATTTCAGTAGATGCTGAAAAAGCATTTGACAAAATTGAGCATTCCTTCATGTTAAAAGTCTCAAAAAGACCAGGAATTCAAGGCCCATACCTAAACATAGTAAAGTCAAGATACAGCAAACCAGTAGCCAGCATCAAACTAAATGGAGAGAAACTTAAAGCAATTCCACTAAAATCAGGGACTAGACAAGGCTGCCCTCTCTCTTCTTATCTCTTCAATATAGTACTTAAAGTTCTACCTAGAGCAGTTAGACAGCAAAATGAGGTCAAAGGGATACAAATTGGAAAGGAAGAAGTCAAAACATCACTATTGGCAGATGATATTATAGTATAAATAAGTGACTCCAAAAACTACACCAGAGAACTCCTACACCTGGTAAACAATGTCAGCAATGTGGCCAGTTATACAAGTAACTCTGAAAAATCAATAGACTTATACTCAAAAGATAAACAGGCTGAGAAAGAAATTAGGGAAATGACACCCTTCACAATAGCCACAAAGAATATAAAGTAACTTTGTGTGACTCTAACCAAGTAAGTGAAATATCTGTATGACAAGAACTTCATATCTCTGAAGAAAGAAATTGAAGAAGACCTCAGAAGATGGAAAGACCACCTATCCTCATGGGTTGGCAGGATTAATATAGCAAAATGGCCATCTCGCTGAAAGCAATCTACAGAGTCAATGCAATCCACATCAAAATTCCAACTCAATTCTTGATAGAGTTAGAAAGAGCACTTTTCAAATTCATTTGGAATAACAAAAAACCCAGGATATTGAAAACTATGTTCAATAATAAAAGAACTTCTAAGGGGATCAGCATCCATGAACTCAAGCTGTACTAGAAAGCAATTGTGTTAAAAAAAAAAAAAAACAAAACTGCAGGGTATTGGTACAGTGACAGGCAGTTAGATCAATGGAATAGAATTGAAGACCCCAAAATGAACTCATACACCTATGGTCTTTTGCTCTTTGACAAAGGAGCTAAAACCATCCAGTGGGAAAAAAGAGAGCATTTTCAACAAATGGTGCTGGTTCAACTGGCAGTCAACAAGTAGAAGAATGCAAATTGATCCAGGAAATGCAAATTAAAACAACTCTGAAATCCTACCTCACACCAATCATAATGGCTAAGATCAAAACTCAGGGGAGAGAAGATGCTGGCAAGGTTGTGGAGAAAGAAACAGTCCTCCATTGCTGGTGGGATTGCAAGCTGGTACAACCACTCTGGAAATCAGACTGGCTTTTCCTCAGAAAACTGGACATAGTACTACCTGAGAACCCAGCTATACCACTCCTGGGCCTATACACAAAAGATGCTCCAACATATAACAAGTACACATGCTCTACTATGCTCATATCAGTGTTATTTATAATAGCCAGGAGCTTAAAAGAACCCTTATACTCTTCAACAGAGGAATAGATACAGAAAATGTAGTACATTTACACAATGGAATACTACTCAGCTATTAAAAATGATGAATTCCTGAAATTCTTAGGCAAATGCTTGGACCTAGAAAATATCATCCAGAGTGAGGTAATCCAACCACAAAAGAACACTCAGAGTATGCACTCATTGGTAAGTGGGTATTAGCCCGAAAACTCCAAATACCCAAGATGCAATTCACAGACCACATGAAGCTCAAGAAGAAGGAAAAATAAAGTGTGGATGCTTCAGTCCTTCTAAGAAGGAGAACAAAATATTCTCAGGAGCAAATATGGAGACATAGTGCAGACCAGAGACTGAAGGAAAGGCCATCCAGAGGCTGTTCCACCTGTGGATTCATCTCAGATACAATCACCAAACTCCAACACTATTGTGAATGCTAAGAAATGCTTGCTGAAAGGAGCCAGATATAGCTGTCTCCTGAGAGGCCCTGCCAGAGCCTTATAAATACAGAGTTGAATGCTCAAACCCAACCATTGCTCTGAGTGCAAGTTCCCTAATGGATGAGTTAGAGAAAGGACTGAAGGAGCTGAAGGGGTCTGCAAACCCATAGAAAGAACAATAATATCAGCTAACCAGACCCCCCAGAGCTCCCAGGGACTAAGCCACCAACCAAGGAGTACCCATGGCTCCAACTGCATATGTAGCAGAGGATGGCCTTGTCAGGCATCAATGGGAGGAGAGGTCCTTGGTCCTATGAAGGCTCGATAGATGCCACAGTGTATGGTAATCAAGGTTGGGGAGGAAGGAGTAGGTGGGTGGATGGAGGAACACCCTCATAGAAGCAGGGGGAAAGGTGATGGGATAGGGGATTTCTGGGAGGGGGTGAAAGCTTTAAAATTTTAAACTGTCTTTCCTAATATTCAGATTGATCTAAATTAACCCATGCCCAAATTCAACAAAAACACTTTCCTTAAGTCTACAAACGTGAGGAAAAATAAAATGTCCCATTTTTTACTTATCACCACTCTGGCTATGAGAAAAGGTGAAGATTTTTGGAAATTTCAGTCACTTTCTGAGGTGAGCATGTACACAGTTTTCATTACATTATGGGAGAACTTTTTTCTCATCACTTTACAGGAAGCAGCGGAAGTCCCCAGTGCACCAGTCCTTTTCACAGGTCCTTTTGGGCATCTTTGCTTAATAACCCACTAAAGCCCAGTAGGCAAAACCTATATAGAGTCTCCACCTTAATATGTGTACACTGGTCAGCTATGTTGATCGATGACCAATGCATACACACTTCAGGCAAACCAGGATGCTCTCTTTCCAAAGTCAGCATCTAAAAACATACCACATTTCTTCCCTACTACAAGCATTGAGTTGTAAATTCCCCAAAGTAGATTGATAACACGTAATTACAAACTTTAAATTATTTATCTTTGTCATGGGCTAAAATTAAACATGAACTAAGGATAAAAATGCCCAGTAAAGCCACGTTTTCAGAATGCATTAGAAAATTAAGTATAAAGAAATACAGTATCAATAATTCAACACAGGAAATTAAATGTACAACCTCTGCCAACAAGAAAAATTGTGGCTAGCTTCTAACTCTAAGGGTTTTAGGAAAGTGATTTGATTTTTTTTTGATGGAATAGGAAAAGAGGAACATGTCTATCTTAACCTTTTTCATTATACCCCTTATATAAAGAGCAGATGCAGAAAATGGTTAATTTAAGAGACATGAAGGTCACTTTAACTCTACAGAGAGCATTGGCTTTACAACACAGACATTCTATGTACATGATAGAATATGTAATGTTGGTTTATATATGCGCTAAAGTGTGTGGTGTTAAGATACTTACATCATAGAATTGTGTTATTGATCTACATATGTGATAGATGATTGCCATGTCTGGAATGGCCATGGGTGCAATGACATTGTTCCTGTCCTTAGGACAGGACCAGCAGGTGTGGGCCTCCACAAGTGTTGATGGCTGCTGTGGGAATAAGGTTTGTTCATATAATAATGTGTATATTTCAGTTTGTCCACGGAATATCCTTCTGTTAATGTTAATGTCTCCACAATAATTCAATCCCAGACAGCATGAATCTGGGAAGCAAATGTGTGGCTAATGTCTCAGCAAAATGATAAATGCTGGGACATACAGGGCAGCCCTTAAAGGCTTTGGAAAAGATCTAAAGATATGAGTTTGAAAATACATAATTTCCCAACTATGCAAAATATAAGGATGCAATATGAATTATATGGGGGCTTCAAAATCTAAAGAGCAAAAGCAGCTATACTGTGAGCCAACTTGTCAGGAAGATACTAAGCAAAGAGATAAAGAGATTTAGGAAATCGTGATCACAGGAGATCCCACCCAGATAAGATTTTTGTTTATTGTACAAAGGCAGACAGATTCCTGAGTTCAAGGTCAGCCTGAAACAGAGAGTCCAGGCCCAAGGATGATAGAACAGTTAGCTTAACAGAGGCAGGGAGATCTCTAAATTATTTTGCAATGTTAAAAAAAAAAATGTGCTTGCTATCTCCTAAGAATCTGAAGGCCAGGATCTTGGAATGTTGACTCATAGGATAATCAAAAGGGAACCTAGAGTAAATGACTGGATTGATATGTAAAATAAAAGACTGAGTTTATGATCTGCAGAAAATGAGATATCCAGAGAATTTTTTAAAACAGCAAGATATACCTGCTTGGAGAACCATCTCAAGCAGAACCTAGAGAAAGAGCTGTCTGGAGATCTCCAGAGAAAGTAGGACAGAGAGAAATCAGTCTGCAAGGCTGTCCCAAGAAAAACATAGGCTGCCAGCTTGGACCCATGATTTGTCTTCCAGTCATCTGTTTTCACCATTCCCAGAAACCCCTTCCCTCCTAGTCCTTCACAGGTGATGTGGTTTTGATCTACATACATAGTAAGGTATGTGATATTGATCAACATATGTGATAGATCATATGGTATTGACTCATGAACATGATAGGATATGTGGTGTTGATCTTCTGAACCTAGATTTCTCCACTTCATATATTTTTCTGGTTCTACCCATTTTTTGCAAAGTACATTTATCTTTATGACTGAATAAAATTCCAGTATTTACATTTTTATTATCTACTCATCAGTTAATGTCTCCATAGACTGATTCCATTTCCTTGGCACTATGAATGGAGCAGCAATAACCATGCATGTGCAAAGATATAGAGTCCTATGAGTGCATATTGTGGAGTGCTACATCTGAAACACATGGTATAATATTGGTTTCTTGAGAAATTTCCACACTGGGAATAGGAGAGACTTGAATGCTAAACCTTAAATGCAACACAGACATCATTCTTTTAATAGTCTGGGGTACCCTGTAGTAGCAAGAAAGGAAAAAAATATAAAAACCAGAGTAAAATGAATCTTCCAAGCATGGCATGGCCATTATATTCCTGAACATTCTGCAGCTATGATTACCTCAATAAGACCTGTACAACATGAAGTCCATCAACATTCTTTCATGTTAAGGAGATTGGCTTACAGTGCCCCACCTTTCACTGAGAATGTTTACTGGAAAAGGGAGAAACATTTTTCTCAGTAATGTAACCACTAGCATCTTGCTCCTGAAAATAATCTGTCACCCATGCTCCTATAACTAACCCCAATTAGACAAATTGGCTCTAGAAAGAGATGAAAGTAGAAGGGAGACTAGGTGGAAAGAGGAAGGGAGCCAAGAGAAGTTGGAGGGAAACAAGAGGGGACAAAGGAAGATGAATATGAATCAAATATGTTACATATATTTATGAAAGTGTCAGTGAAATTCATTCTTAGAGAAAACTGATTTGGGACATCAGTAGGAAAGAAGGCAATACTAAACCCTCTCCTCAGACAAATAAGGCAAAAAACAGCCTACAAAATTAATGGGCGTCAGTCACTAGTGACTCAGTACAGACTAAACAGACTGTGTCTTATCTCTATAGGTGGTAGTGCATTGGATCACTAGTTTCTTGGAACAAATGGCAGTATGGTGTGTGTGTGTGTGTGTGTGTGTGTGTGTGTGTGTGTGTGTGTGTGTGTGTGTAAGAAGCAGTGAGAAAACTGTAAACCATAGAAGTGAGACAGTTAGGACAAGTTGCTGCTGAGCATTTGCCACCTTTTCTTGGATTCCAAGTGGTTTCCTACACACCTCTTTCAGACAACTCTATTCTTATTCTCACTACAGAACTCCGACGTTTCCAGATGTATCACATCTTTTTTTCCTAACTTAGACTGAGTGAAGCCATCTGTTTTGTGTGCCCTCATTCTCATGCTTATGATATCCAGGGGCATCTACAACTCACAATTGTCTGGGATTCTATGCTGTGCTTGTAAATTCCATGTAAATGCTCTGTTGACATCTTAAAACTCAGAGCAGATGCCACCATCTTCCCCATAAATCCCCCCTCCCCGTTCATTCTATCTCTATAATCCAATCATACTGTCTGAGAACAGAAAGATCCCACTTTGAATGGCTCAATCCTGCTGCACCATTCAACTCTGAGCTTAACAGGCTCCAGGGCCCCTCCCAGGCATGCGGCAATTTTGAGACCCTTGAGAGCACATGGATATTTATGAATTCATAATTTTATATTAATTTTCCATAAGATACAGCTCCATCGATAAAATCTCCAATGTATAAATATTATCATCTCTCCTGATTCATTTGGATCTCCATTCCATGAAAGCTACTCACCTACTTCCTATTGAATGCATGCAATCTACACCAGTGACAGCTCTTACCAACCCTCTTGCAACTACAACCTCAGAAGTGGGCTTCTTTGTTCCATCCCATCTCCTTCAAATCTGCTGTGTACGCTGAAGCTACAGTGAATTTTCGACCATATTATCCTTCTGCTACTTGTCCTTTAATGCTGATTTTTACAAAAATTTCTTTCTTTCTTTCTTTCTTTCTTTCTTTCTTTCTTTCTTTCTTTCTTTCTTCCTTCCTTCCTTCCTTCCTTCCTTCCTTCCTTCCTTCCTTTCTTTCTTTCTTTCTTTCTTTCTTTCTTTCTTTCTTTCTTTCATGTTTATGAGTACACTGTAGCTGCCTTCAGACACACCAGGAGATGGAATCAGATCCCATTACAAACAGTTGTGAGTCTCCACGTGGTTGCTAGGAATTGAAGTCAGGACCTCTGGAAAAGGAGATCAGTGCTCTCTGCTCCATATCTTCCAATCCATCTAGCATCTCTTCATCCATTCATTTTTATTAGCACTTACCAATTACATAAGTAATTTTTCTTATAACATTTTCTATACACATAATACCTACAATATTGAATATAGTTATCCCCAGAGTCATTTCTTGTCACTTCTCTCTTTTCACATGTGCCCCTCTAACTCTCAAATGAGCCCCTTTATATTTTCATGTCTTTTTTTAAAAATCTAGATTCAATATATGAGGAAAGATATTTGTTTCTATGCATTTGCTTTATTTCATTTAACATGATGAATTTTTTGTTGTTGTTTTTGTTGTTTTTGTTTTTGTTTTTTTTAAACATGATGATTTTTAACCCCAACAATTTTCCTCAAGATAACTGCTCATTCTTCTTTTGGCTAAACAAAACCCCATTATGGAGGCTGGATTTGGTAGCAAACACCTTTAATCACAGCACTAAGAAGGCAGAGTTTCAGGTCAGCTGGACTACACAGTGAGACTCTTGTCTTCCATAATTCCCTGGAGTTACATATGGTTATGAGATGCTGTGTGGGTGCAAGAAACTGAATCTGAGTCCTCTGGAAAAGCAACTAGTGTTCTTAACCACTGAGTCATCACTCTAGCTCATTTAGTATCTATGTAAATGTATATTATCATATATTTATATTATCTACAGATTACATGTAATAATTTTAGGTATTTATATACTCATAAATTTATATATTTACATATAAGTAAGCATACAAATTTTAATGTAATTAGTATATATTTATTCATAATAAATACTTTATATATAAATGTTATACATAAATGAATATAATAAAGTATACATGTTTTGTATAAATTTATTTACTTATATAAGCATATTAATTTATATAAAATGTCTATATTTATTTATTTATATATAAAATACATAAATAAATGTACTACAGTGATGAGTCAGTGGTTAAGAGTACTGGCTGGTCTTCCAGATGACTTAGGTTTAGTTTCCAGTTCCTACACAGCAGCTCACAACCACCTCTAATTCCAATGTCAGGAAATCAGACGCTCTCTTATCTAGCCTCCATGAGCACCAGGCTCACAAGTGGTACAAAAGTCATACATTCAGACAAAACACTCATAAATAATAAAATAAATAAGTAATAAACTTTAAAAATTAAAACAATCTGTTGTGTATATGTCAGATTTTTACCTTAGTGTGTGTGTGTATGTGTGTGTGTGTGTGTGTGTGTGTGTGTGTGTGTGCGCACGCGCATGTGCATATGTGCATTCTTATATATAAATACAAACATTGCCTGGGTATATTTTTTATTTTCATATCTTCCAGTATGCTTTTCATTTTATCCTCTGTTCATCACCTAATAATCTTTTGGACAACATTTTCATTCTTTTGTATGCCTCAGAGCCTATCAAATATCTATATCAAGTTACAAGTTACAACTAACTCCTTACGAGTTAGTTGGATACTCCAAAAAGAGGAAATTGGTTAACAAAGGTATAGTTACATGTTGTCTTTTTGAAACTTTAACTTAATAGCAGTGTTTCATGGAAATATCAAGGTGCTTCTTATTTGTCAAAAAAATGTCACATATGTAGGATTCAATGCTTAAAGAATGAACAAAATCATCTTGATAGTCATTTTTTATGCTGTCACTATTCTTCTGTAGATGACCAAAAGTGTTGGTAATAGCTGTGTATGAGTATACACACATGCATATATATATATATATATATATATATATATATATATATATATATATATATATATATATATATACATGCATGCCAAAGACATTACTTGGATAAGGATAAAATTTTATCAGTATTCTTTTTAAAACATAAGATCTTAGTTCCTACTCAGGCAAATTCTTCTGGAAAAATAAACTTCCTGATGGAGGGGGAAAAAAAGGTAAACAACCAGAAATTTTCTTAGTGTAACATGTTAGCCATTAATTACTAGTTATTGAGGATGTAAGATTCTCATTATCTGAACACAAAATATTGCACTGCTAATTTTGATGTTGATTATACAAATAAAATGTAGTATATTTGACATGTTATTTGTTCGTTGAAGTTGGTTTCGCATTAATTTTACTTAGTTCAATGTTTTTCCAGTGTCGCTCCCAGATGCTTTCGAATTATATACAAGGCTGCTTTCTATTTCTACAGCTAGTACAGACCTAAGAGGAAGCAGACAAGCATAGGCCACCCTTCAAAGTCTGTCTTTGGCAACAAAGCTTTGGTATTTATGACAATGTGATATCCCTCAATCAAAGAAGAGATAGTTTAGAGATATTTTACTGTGTCAGTATAACTCAGCCAAACCCTATTCATTCTAAAGTGTTATGTGTTTTAGCAATGTGTGAGCAGAAAATCTAGAAAAACCCTGTAATAACTTAGATAGCCATGCTTTCTCTCCTCGTTTGAACCTGAAGTCATTTTTTAAATAGAAGAAATGAGCATTATGGCCTGTAGGAAAGGGTTTTGTTTGTTTGGATATTTGCTTATATTTTTGTCTTGTATTTGCTTTCTTCAATACAAAATATTTTCTAATTACTCTAATATTGCCAAACCTAACCTGCCTCTGGAACCATATTTTGGTATTGGTTTTAATACTGTATCTCCAAGGCAACCCTCAGGTCCTCGGAGGTAATAATTTAATGATAGCAAATATTAATAACAGATTCCTGCATCATTTCTTCATGATAAGATGACACAGTGATCCTATAGCTATTGACAATGAGGACTTTCAAGAATAATACTGATTTGCTGATTGTCAGTGTTGAGAGTGACAGAACACATTCAGATTCAACTTGTTGACATAAGTCTCAAGTTTTTCAAAGAGCATTTAAAACAAGAATCCTCATCACACCCAGAGCTGTCTGCCCCAAGTGTAGCTTCTTTGTGAAAGTCAGATTTTCACCATGATTGTAACCACTGACAGCCCCAAGCCAGGTCCAGACCGATAAACTGAGCACTGACTTAAATTAACAGATGACCTTTTGTCTCTTGGCCTTAGAGGTTGTGCCCATTTATAGTTTTGAGATGGATGAAGTCAGACAGAACAGGGCTTGTCTGCTCAGCGAAGCAAAGACAGAAGCAGTGAGCAAGTATCTGTCAAAAAGAAGCTGTTTTGTCCAGAATCATCTGTCAAGTTTTCAAATCTTCTGACATCTTCCATGACCGGTGCATACAAAATATGCCTGTGATGGATGTAGACAACACTGAGTGTACGACCAGCATGTCTGATATTAAACCACTTTAAAAAGAAATGATCCATGTGATTCTTTCAAATCAGTAAGTTAAAGTTAAGTCATTAGTGTTCTCAGTGTTGATTCTAAACACAATGAATTTTATTCTAAAATTAAGAAGTTTCATACTTTACGTTTTTAGTTTTCTTAAAATATAGAATTGGTTAATACGTAAATTATAAACAATGGAATCTTTAAATATTTATTAGTACTATAAGAATTTTATAGTGCATTCTGATAGTATCAAATTCCTCCTCAACCCCTGTCAGATCGTCCACTTCCTCTTTCCTATGTACCCAAATTTTTGATCTTTTTTGTTATTGTTGTAAAATCGATCAAGACCAATCCATGCTGCTCATATACCTACAGGGACCACATTTTTAAAGATAATTTATTTTTTTCTCTCCCAGTGACTATAAATTATCTCCTCAGCTAGGGTTGGTATACCATGCCTGCTTCCCCTCTCCATACAGGATTTTGTCTGGATTGAGTTTGTGAAGGTTTTGTGAATAAAGTCACAACTTCTGTGAATTCATATTGTAACTTCTGCCTTTGGCTCTTATAATCTTTCTGCACCCTCTTCAACAATGATTCCTGAGACTCGGGAAGAGAGGGCATGATAAATAGGTCCTCCTTAGCATTTCATGATTTCTTATTCTCTGTACCTTGATCACTTGTGGGACTCTGTTAATTGAATCCTACTGGGGAAAAAAAAGCTTCTCTAAAAATAACTTGAGAGGTACTTTAATATGTGGACATAATATTAGTCACTACAAATTATTTTAATATTCTCTTTAGTAGATAATAGTTGTAAATTCTCTCCTAGGGTCTATTACCTGTGTAGCTACAAGTTCTTAGCTCAGTAATTGGGCTAGTTAGGACTACCATCTTGTGGAAGTCCTATCATATTTAGCCAATATTATATCTGTGAGCCTGTGTTATCAGAACATTTGTTATTGTAACTTTCAGGATTTACAACTGGGTAAGTCTGATGACTGCTTTTCTCCTCCAGTATGCAAAAGCACGTGCTTAGCACTATGAGAACTAGACCTTTGGAATAAATCTTAAAGGTAAATAGCAGGTTGATTTCTCCATGCTCTATGAGAAAATTGTATCAAATATTGTATCTTCAGCAACAGGATCTTGTACAGTTCTGGAGAGAAAAGAAGAGCAAAGTAGCTTGTAATGTTTTTAGTGTATGGTTTTCTTTAGTCAACAACTCAAAAAGAGGTAATCCAGAATTTGACTGTTCTAACCTGTGGTATCTAATAGGGGGTAGGTAGGGGGGAGCATTGCTACCCCATTATAGAAAAACTTTTTAAAAATATATAATTAAAACCACCAATATGGCTCAGTGGATAAAAGTGATTGTCAGATAACCCTGATAACATGAATTCAATACCATTCAATCACAGCATCCATACTGTGATCTGATGCCCTCTTCTGGCATGGAAGTGTGCATGCAGATAGAGGACTCATACATGAAAGAAATCTTGGGGCTGGTGAGATGGCTCAGCGGGTAAGAGCACCCGACTGCTCTTCTGAAGGTGATGAGTCCAAATCCCAGCAACCACATGGTGGCTTACAACCACCCGTAATGAAATCTGACGCCCTCCTCTGGTGCGTCTGAAGTCAGCTACAGCGTACTACTTATGAATAATAATAATAATAAACGAATCCTTGGAGCAGGTGGCCAATGGTTAGGTAGAGAGACAGAGGTGGGACTTTAGGATTCACTGACAAGGGAACAATGGAGAGAGAATCCCCATCCTGGGAAAGGAGTAAGGCCCAGGAGATGAGAGGGGGGGGAGTGGAGGGAGGATGGGAGAGGGAGAGGGAAAGAAGCTGGGTCAGTGATGGAATCTTGACAAAGATAAATCAGAAGGAACAAAAGGAAGCTGGAAGGGGCCAGAGCACAGGTAGCAAATCCAGGGTCAAAGCTCCCAGGCAAACCAGCTGTGGGGCAGGTGACAACCAATCTCTCTCTGTCTCCTGTCTCTCTGTCTCTCTGTCTCTCTCTGTCTCTCTCTCTCTCTCTCTCTCTCTCTCTCTCTCTCTGTGTGTGTGTGTGTGTGTGTGTGTGTGTGTGTGTGTGTGTGTGTGTTTCATTCTGGAACCCAGAAAATTGGGGTTGGCAGCAAGGACTGCACACTGCCACCACCGGGTCCATTTTTGCAGGATTAATTGGCAATTGCAACAGTTTCCCCTTTGTAAATGTTCTCCAACCATTTCTGTGTTGGTCTGTGTCCTGAGAAGCTGAACTAGACAGGCACATCACTGGCATCCCTGGCCAGCCAGTGTCCTATTGGCTTCAGCTTATTAAACAAAACAGCACAAGGAGAGTTCAGGATATTAGTCCCTGTTTATCCTGTACTCCTCTGCTGGAAAAATTTAAATCCTTCTCCAACTACATCTAGATGGCCTTCCTACAGAACACCAGATCCCACAGCAGCTCTTTATCTTCTGTATCCTGAGGTCTTATGTTTATTTTAACATAAATAAACTTTCATCTTGACATGACTAATCATTCTTCCAGGAATAGAAGAGTGATAATTTATATCACGTGTATGCATTCTTAAGTATGATATATAAGATGTATTATTAATGTACATTATATATTCATGCATTTTATGAATATATTCTTGGTAACACAAGAAAATTGTAGAATATACTCTTAAGGAAGATTCTGATAACTAGGAAATTATATGTAGAGAGAGATATTTCAATGTACTCTTGCAACACTTGGGGCTCATTACCCATAGCTAGCAGTGGTTCTAACAAATAGTTTACTTGGTTAGTTGAAGACTGGATCGAATGATGTTATGAAAGTAGTTAACTGAGATAAAAAAACTTTCCTGAAAAAGAAGATGGAGGCTCAAAGAGATTAAAATGTAGAAATACAAATGTGCAAATACCTTGCTGCTCCCCCATTATCCCATGGCTAACCAAAAAGAAAAAAAAGAAAAAAAAGAAAGAAAGAAAAAATTAGATGAATTTCTCAGACTCCCTAACAAAGTTTGCTGTGCCCCTTCAAATTAAATTGTTATGTGTGCATCCATTACTGTACTATCCGTGAGAATGAATAAGCAAGATGAAACTCCCAGTTGAGTAGCTTAACTATCAGAGGAAAGGTAGCCAAAAAGTCATGCTATAACACAGAAGCTCAAAATCATGCAGAATATGTTGTTTCTTAGAAATTGAGTTTACTAGTGGCTTGCTAAAGAATGTCCAAGTAAAATATTACTTGATTAATTTAATCTAGAAGCAACCCCACGATTAAAGAAATCAAATGAATCTAAACTGAGGTGCTTCTCTGAAGCCACAACTCGATCTTAGACCAGGGATAGGCGGAAGCTTCTGAGTCCCTTGACTCGGGAAACATTTAAGAAACCATTGTGAGAATACTCCACAAAGGTTAAGTTAAAGGAACTGTTACAAATGTCCCTATAAGTCTTTGCCAGAATAAAATGGAGCTACTTAAAATGCAAGATTGTATACAAGAAGATGACCAGACCCACAAAAGGTAGCTCTAAATTGATGCTAATCCCAGGCAGACAGTGGTTGGATAACTAGGTGCACTGGCTAGGTTTGTGTCAACTTGACACAGCTGGAGTTATCACAGAGAAAGGAGTTTCAGTTGGAGAAGTACCTCCATGAGATCCAGCTGTGGGGTATTTTCTCAATTAGTGATCAAGGGGGGAGGTCCCCTTGTGGGTGGTGCCAACTCTGGGCTGGTAGTCTTGGGCTCTATAAGAGAGCAGGCTGAGCAAGCCAGGGGAAGCAAGCAAGCCAGTAAAGAACATCCCTCCATGGCCTCTGCATCAGCTCCTGCTTCCTGGCCTGTTTGAGTTCCAGTCCTGACTTCCTTTGGTGATGAACAGCAGTATGGAAGTGTAAGCCGAATAAACCCTTTCCTCCCCAACTTGCTTCTTGGTCACGATGTTTGTGCAGGAATAGAAACTCTAACTAAGACATTGGGGTAGGAAGTTATTGAAACTCACACCACAAAATGTGAACAGAAAATTCTTATCATAGAGAGACTTGTTGATACACAGACCCATTCATTCTGTGTTTATACTCCTGTTTCTGCAAGTATATTAGTGAACCAAATATACTAAGAACTGGCGTAATTCCAATATTGATTCCCTAGCCTATGTAGTAAGAGCTATGATTTCAGGAATGGTCAAGGGAAACATCCTGGAACTGCCTGCTACTCCTATGGACAAATGTAAATCAAAAGCATTATCACATTTATTGGAGAAAATGCAGACCTCAGCGGCTTCATAAAGTATTTCATTTTCTGAGAAGGATGAACCCAAGTCCTGGCAGTTAAAAAAGAGCTGCGAGTTACTGGAAACTGAATCGGTTGGGACACAAACATATCTGTTAAGAAAACAGCAAATCTCCCTCATATCTGGTATTCTGATATTGACCTAAGCATACTTTTTTTCCCAATTTGTTTTGATGGTGTAATCAAGTCCGAATAAAATCCTTACTAACTAGCCAAAGCTGCTCTGTGTGACAGCTGCCCTCCTCTGCCTTAAAAGGATTGGCGGAGACATTGTTTATTGACTCAGTATGGTCACTGAATTATACAACAACTGGAATGCCAAGTTACCTTGGTGTGAGGAAAAAGAAAGATAAAGCTCATAAAAATGAGAATCTCAATTCATGATATCTTGTCATTCTAGTCATCCTTGTGGTTCATAGGTTTTTATACGTGGATGAACTATTGGTTGTTTTGTTTCCTTGACAGGTTAAATGACACTTTCTAAGACGCTGAGTGGTAGTCCGAAGGTAGGAGGCTCCCAGGTCAGATTTTTTTGCATCCAAAATATGTAATTTTTTCAGGGATAACACCTAACCTACAACTTCTTAGAGGCAACCAAAGGCAATAGCGACAGTCTATATTGTTTGGAGGTCTCAAACTCCCTGTAAATCAACTCAAGGGGAGATTTCCCTTGCCTAGAACTATGATTTTTGTTAGATAGTCTAAACCTCTTGGGGAGAGGTTTTCTTTGATGACCTATGACTCTTGAGAGAAGCATTATCATTCTCTGTGGTGTAATTACATTTTATATTTTTCTATATATATATTCACATATGTATATTATGTATATAATTATATACATACACATATGTATATGTATATATATATGTGCATACATACATAGATATGTATTTAATTTATGTATATATATTTATAGTTACATATGTACATATACATATGTACCAGTAACAGTATATTAATTGCATATTTATATTATGTTATTTATTGTATACAATAAATTATAAAATATTGTATATATTATATATATGACTCTATTTTTTTTAATGGATTACAGATCTGAACAGAGCATTCTCAAAAGAAGAAAGAAAAAAGACTTGGAGAACACCTTTTCACTGTTGGTGAGATGGTAAACTTGTTCAGCCACTATGGAAATCAATGTATAGAATTTTCAAACAACAGAAAGTATATCTACCATATGCCTAAGATGTTTCACTCCTTGGATGTGGGTCTCCTGCCCCAACTTCCTGTCACTGTTGCACACCAGGATAGGAGAATGCTGCAGCACTGAGGCAGGAGTGGGTGAGCAGGTCGGGGAGCTCCCTCATAGAGGCAGGGTGAGGAGATAGAGGGTTGTGGAAGGGAAACTGGGAAGGGAGATAACATATGAAATGCAAACAAATAAAATTTTCAAAAAAAGGCATCCCCTCTATTATTAACTTCCTTCCAGTAGACCCTACATGTTAAAGGCTCTAACACTTCCAAGCAGCACCATATGCTAAGGAATAAGGCCTTTAACACATATTCCTTTAAAGAGAGCCATTCAAACCATAGCAATGGTGAATTTAAACGTTTGAATGAATGAGTTTCAAAACAGTGCACTTTCTCTACAGTTCCAAGAATGACCCTGTGCCATTTGGATTCTGGTCTCTTACCATGCACAAAAATTCTAGGTGATTTGCAAATGTTGATAGAAGCACCAAGATGAACCAATAGACTGAATTCTATTGCTAAAAAGTAAAATCATCACATTAACTTTTTTAGCCATGCTTAGTAGAAAGATTTTATCATATGCTTTAACTTTAATAATCAGTCTTCTTGGCATTGGTATGTGTCTTAGGATGATTGACGCAGTAATAATGAAAACAATTGGCATTTATCAAATGCCTATTACATATATAATCATTTAATACTCATGTAATCCTGTAAGGTATTTATTATTGTCACTATCATGCAAAACAAGAGAAAATATAATCATATTAATGTTTCAATACCCTGAAAAATCATACAGAGAGTAAAGTGATTTTTCTTACTAAATGTTTAATACAGAATAGTCAGCCTTGAAACCATATGTACATAAAGGCAAGGATGGACTCAGCAGGTTGTGTGTGTCTGTGTGTGTGTGTGTGTGTGTGTGCATGTATACACACATGTATGTATGTATGTATGTATTAGCTTTGTAATAAATATAATCATAGAAAATGAGGCTATTAAACTTGAAAGTGGGTAAGGGTTTGACAGAGAGTTTAGGAGAGTCTAGAAGGAGGAAAAAGGAAACATGATGTATTTTATTATAGTTAAAGACACTTTTTAAAAAGGAAAAAATAAAATCACATTAAGAAACATTTTTTAAAATAAAGAGCTGAGGTACAAAATCACTTTAGTGTGAAACTCCTAGATGGCTTGAGGTGAAGTTGATATAGATGTTAGATAAATGATTGATAGACAAATGATATGATAGATAGATAGATAGATAGATAGATAGATAGATAGATAGATAGATGAATGGATGAATGGATGAATAGATGAACAGATTAAATAGACAGACAGACAGACAGACAGACAGACAGACAGACAGACAGACAGACAGATGATAGGCTGAGAGATAGAAAATTGTTTTACCCTAAAATGAGTTTTCAAAGGAACAGGCAAAAGAATGAAATGGGAGAGGAGTGAGGGTAAAAAGTCCACTGGATATAGCAAATGATCAAGCCAGAAAGAGAAGGCTCTAACACCAGCATGATGTAAAGTACAAGAGGAACGCCTGAGGCTTGAGCAATAATGATGGAACCCAGGCAGACTCAAAACACAAAAGGCATGAATGTAGGTCAGAATCCAACCTAAGGCAGCCAATGCGTATAGTACACAAATTGAAGAACTGGGAATGAAGGGGGAGCTAGTGTGAAGTAGTGTTAGAATGAAGATTGTCAGTACTGAGGGGGTGATCCAGCTTATCCTTTTCTCCAAGATTTTAACCTTATCATTCATATAGCCCACTCCCACATGTGCAGCAAAATGTGCACTAAGACATAGGAAGCAGTGATCCTCAAACATTACTGTCAGACTCAGGTTTGTCAGTAGAAAACATACTCCGAAAAACCTTTCAGCACTTCCCAGATCAAACATGGAGCAGGCAACAGAGAAGATCATGATATTCTTATTCCAAACTGGAGAGATTCAGCCTGATGGGAGTTTGTTTTTTTTAAGACAGCATGCCTAGAAACATGCTAAAGAAACTGTTCAAGTTCTTTAATTACTTAATATGAAAAGTTGCTACAGGTAAAATGAACTCTATTAAATTTAGATGACCAAGTAAGGTACTGGAAATCTAGCTCATTATCCATGGAATTTCTCCTTCTTTTAGCTGCAAAGGCTTTCAGAAACACTGGCCTCAGGGTTCTTAGTTAGGAAGCCACAATTCTGAGGAATCAAGTTTTTAGCTTTTGTGTTATATCTTAGAGACACAATCTTGCAGCAGAATGTACGGGCCTCTGGCTCTTACAACCTTTCTTGTTCCTCTTCCACAGTGTTTCCTGATTCTTCTGTGAGGGTTGTATCATAGATATGTCGGGTATAGTAGAGTACTCCAGAATTAGTTGCTCTAGTTAGATATGACCATTGCTATCTTCAATCAGAACAAGTTGGTCTGTCTTCTAGAGAATCTCATGAGAGAACATGTATAACATTCACTTTTGCATGAAGTAGAGAGGCTCAGAAGTCCTTAGGAGTCCTAAGTGAGATCTTCATGAGGCCTTTACAGTCCCTAAAGTTCTATAAGTGGTAATGATAGCTAGTCAAGCACCACCATTGCTTGGTCAGTTTTTCACTAGTCCCTACTCTGGACTGAGACTTCCTAGTCATAGAGCTCCCCGTGAGCCACCCTTTGTCCCTCTTGTCCCTCTTGCAACTCCAATAAGCTTATCAGTTCACCAAGCTGGACTTGGAAAGAATCATTTCTTTGTTCTGTGGTGTCCTATGTAAGCAGCATATTAATAGATATTTCATTATGTATCCCAGGAAAAATCATGCAGCCCTCAGAGATCCCTAAGGAATACATGAGAGAACCACACTGTAAGGACATATAGAAACACTACAATCCCATTAATAGTAGGCAGCAACTGACAAAGCAACTGAAATTTATATTCTGAAAATGTCACCCCATGGAATGAATATTATAGAAAGAAAGAGAAAAAACTGATACTAGACAGCAAGCAGCTGGAGCCCTTACCTTTCAATCAAGTGAAAGAAACCAAATATAGAATTTATTACCTAACAAAGAATTAAAAATAAAAAATAAATCTATCACCTATTTATATATGCATACCTTATTAAAAGCTGGAGAGCAAATTAAGTTATAATAAAGAATTTAAGATAATGGTTATGCTTTGAGCATGAAAGCCTCAGGGTAGGAGGGATAGACTAGTTGTCTCAAGGTGCCACAGGAAGCTGATAATCCCGTTAATCTGCATGTCGATAGTACAGATGTGCTTGCTTTGAAATTTTTCTTGCTATCTGATTCTTTCTGGAATTTGAGTTCTATGAATTATACTATAAACTGCAAAGACTGAATCTCAGTTCATCTGATATGGCACATATTCTTCAGATCACTGCCTCTTGTCTTTGTTTATTATCTTTTCTGGTTCCACCTGTTAGTTATCACATGCCCCCCTAAGATATTTGGATCTGGCCCCCTGGGTAAATAATCTGGGATTCGCATCTAATGTTCTTCCACTGTGCATATAACTTCCAAATCAAATTGATTTCTTACAAACCAACAAGTCAACGAAAAGAATTTTTCTCATTTCTTAGGCAAGGCCATGAAATGGGACACAGTGCTGCTGATTTACTGGAAACTTGGTTTCAACTTTAAAGATTTAGTCCCATTATTTAAGGGAATTTCACACTCATGAGAAAAGTGTGGTCCAAAGTGTCTCATACCACCATTGTTCTTGGAATTTATGTGCATATCTACATGATTTAACGATCTCAAAAAGATAATGGGAGATCAGAAACAGTTTAACCTCTGGGTGGTTCTGCACATAACATTAGACATCCTACCATAAATGGGTCCCACCTGGAACTCCCAGCTCAGGGACTTATGTTCATCAAGCACACACCCTGCATGTCAGAGAGAAATTTATCCAAAGGATTAATTCATAAAGGATCTTAGGCATCTTCATGTTCTTGTGTTCTGGCATATTCCTGTCATTATCTTAGATTCTTTAAAGATTGTGGAGGAATGAGTGAGAATTTAAATGAATATTCCTACATAAAATGTCTTAATGCAGTCATACGATGTAGAGAACCTTTCATTCAATGACAAGAACTTGTAGAAACACTGATCTCAAGATTACATTGCCCAATGATGTCACAGCCAACTTATTTTAATCAGATTGTATTATTTCCACAAAGACAAATATACACGGTGACATATTTCTTAGAAAATGAGCCCATAGTAAGTGGACATTATTTTATTTAAAAAGTATGAAACACACTGACTTAGCCATTCAAACTGTTTACTGGATTTAGCCCACCCAGTTCCCTGGGACTACATTTATAACCTGGAGGCCCACAGAATTTCACTGTCCATAATAACACTGTTGAAGTGAGCTAGCTGAGGCAGGTTTTAAGAGACCAGACCATAACCAGGGTTCTCAGCTAATACAAACAATCTAAATGAACTCAGTTAGTGTTAGATGGGGTGGGGGGTGTCTAGTAATAGCAGAAGAAGTTAAACAAGAATCTAACAAGAAATGGGGGAAAAGAGGAGTTGAAAGGGAAGAGGTAAAATTGAATATGGTAAACACGTTTATGAAATTCTGAAAAAGACTGAAATTTTTATTCAAAAATAACACAAACATAAACTAATAATCAAAAATATCTTTAGATTTGTAAATAAATGTAAGCAAGTCTAACTGACTTAAAATGACACACTAAACAGAAAAATCTTTAAAATGTCTATTAAACATCTTTTTTAAATGTTCGCAATCATTTGCCAACAGGAAAATGTGGATTGAAACTACTTTAAGGTTCCACCTCACCCCAATCAGAATGGCCACCATCAGAATACAAATGTCAACAAATGTCAGTATAGATATAGCAAAAGAGACTCACATGCATTGTTGGTAAAGGTATAAACTAGTAGAGTCACTTTGCAAACAGAGAGAGAGAGAGAGAGAGAGAGAGAGAGAGAGAGAGAAAGAAAGAAAGAAAGAAAGAGGAAGAAAATAGAAGGAAACAAAGAAACAGAGACAGAAACAAAGAAAGACAGACAGACAAAAAGACATAGTAGCTGAAATAGAACTGCCATGTGACCCAGCTTCCATTCCTGGGCATATACCAAAAGGACTTTGTAGATTTTCAAAGGTGCTTGCACATTCTGTTCTCAGACTTGATTTGAGGAGTTTTGTTTGTTTGTTGTTGTTGTTGTAGCAACAGTTAGTGCAGAGATTCATAACTGGCCAAAATGCAGAAGAGAAGTGTGATTATTAGTGCTTAGTCATAACTGAGACACCTTTATCAATCTATCCCTCACATTCACTCCATCAAGGCTCAAGGGATACTTTGAAGAGAAAGCAAAAATAATGTAAAAGCCACAGGACATGCAGAGAACTGCAAAACACCCTTCTGGACGTGATACAGCTACTGCACTCATGAAATCACAGCTCAGATTACTTGTACGATGCCTCTACAATTCCCATTCAACCAAAGTCCCAACATTGATTACAAAGGAACTTAGAAGGTATCATCCCTGAATGAAGAACGGCTGGCAGTGGATAGTTCCTAGGGAATGGAGAATCATGATTCTATTGGGGTGGGTCCCTAATAGGTGGCCCATTCTCTAGGAAAGAACCCCATACCCATGGGCATCGCTAAACAGACAACAAATTAATTAAAAAAAAAAAAAGGACATGAAGTTGAGAGGTAGATGGACATATGGTGGAATCCAGGAGGAATTGGAACGGAGAAACAAGAAATGGATTCATTGATATATGTTGGTAATTCTCAAACAAAAACAAAGCAGTAAACAATGGGGATTTGGGAATTTTTGCAATTCACTTTACTCTACAATTTTTAATATATTATGTTTAATCAATATTTACATTCTAGAACCAAATTCTCATGTTGTTGCTCATTTGATTATATAAAGTCAGCTGCTAAAGACTTTGCATTTTGTCTGAATCAGAAACAAGTATAACCGGAGTGTCAGTTTCTTAATACAGCATCTCGGATCCTGGGAAAGTACTCTGGATTCTGGCTCAGGTTTTAAAAACTTATTGGTGAGACCTTGTTTTTTAATAAGCCACACCCTTCAGTAAATGTAATAATCATAGACAATTCCAAGGACACAGTATAGGACAGCAAGGAGCCATGTTGTCCATCCATATGAAGTAAACAGAGCTGAACTTGATTTGCTTATTTCTTGACCAAAATGATTGCTTTAAGCATATTCAAAATATTACAAGGTTGCTATAATAAGCTTTTCCCAGGCTGTGACAAATGGCAAAATAAGGATACATATCCCATGTGTTTCTAAAACCAAAATCCAGGGCATTAGATGCATTCTAGAACAAAGAAACTGACTTTTCTTAACCTTTGTCACATCTCGTAGTATCTAACAGAGAGTTCTAATAAATTGTTATTGTATTAGATACATGACCTGAGGCAGCATAGAGGAAGAACAAAGATGGAGAGCAGTGAGCCAACACGAGGACATGTTACATTTGCCAAATAATAGTTCACCTGAAAAAAACAAACATCATGTCAGAATTGTCCCTGCAAGATAAAAAAAAAAAAAATCCATAGCTTACATATTGGTTCTGTACTTCCAAAAGAACTTTATCTTATAGATTGTGAATGTCCCACATTTGGGGGCTGTACTCCCCTGGGCACTGCTGAAAAGCTCAAGAGTCGAGATACTGAGGTACAAGTTACATCAAATATTTGCAGATAATTTGTTTGGAGATCACCTTTAGAAGGTCAATGAAGCACAGATATAGCTACAGACAGAGGCTGGGAAGGTAAGTAGGCCTGGAGCTGGTAAGAGTGATCTGATACAAAGCCCTAAACCAGTCTGCAAGAGTGGTGCAACTACAGGTGTTGACGACCAATGAAAGGAAATTAGCCACCTCTATCAACTGCAGTATGTGAGCCTAAAAATCACTATAAACCAAATTGAATTTGTCACCAATGGAAGGCAGATCTTTTTCTTTGAACATGATGTCTGAAAATCCATACAAAAGGTTAAAGTCTCCCTCTAGTGTCCAAATTGCTACTTTACAATTATTGTATATAAACGGACTTGCAAAGTGTTCTTCCCATAAGGCTAAGTACACTGAACACTGCACATAGCACCACTGAAAGAGAAGGAAAACATGATTTTAAAGGGTTTAATATTTTCATATGAGTTTTGTCTGAATGGATGGATGTACACCAGGTGCCCACAGAAGTCAGAAGAAAGCATTGGATCCTCTGAAACTGGAGTTACAGGAAGTTGTGAGTCACCATGTCGGTGCTGGAAAACAAACCCAGAACCTCTACAAAATCAACAAGTCTTAACTACTGAGCCATATCTCCAAACATGAATTTGAATTTTAAAATTAAAATATACAAAAGGAAAAAAAGTCAAAACTAACAAACTAATTACAGATAGACAAATCCCAAGGCAGGAACAGAAACACTAGAAACAAGATAACTGGTCTCCCTTACAAATAATTAGTCCCATAATAACGGAACCACGTGTAAGAAATAAAGAGAGAGAGCACCCGCGCCGCTGCCATCTTCCCTCGGAGCCCAGCGGACACAGCTAGGGACACCCCAGGACTTTAAGATCGCATTGGGGTTACGGGTGAGTGCAGCACAGAGGTGGTTTTGGGAGCAGCCAGTCAGCAGTTCCCCCCACGGGCAGGGTCCGAGAACTCCGCCCCACCGGAGGCTGGGCCGCTCCCAACCAGA